>JAVJIF010009015.1:0-120811 GCA_038442645.1 Agave tequilana | reverse complement strand
ATTATAATAATATCGGGAAATATCAATTGTTTTAGAAAATCTCCAAAAATACCCAAGAGTAGAAATCATCACCCTGAGGAATAATATGAATTAGTTTTTAGAAATAAAATCATATTTTCAAATTAAAAATCCTGGAATCTACTACAGTACTGGTCGACACTAAAACTGATCGAACTTCGATAAATTCTGAAAAATCTCTAAAAATGCATTAAGATAGAAAATGTGATTTTAAAAAATAATGTGAAAGCAGATTTTAGAAATTCATTCTATTTGTAAATTAAAAATCTTGGAATCGACCAGCGATATTGTCGACACTAGAATTTTGATAAATTAAGAAAATATCCAAAAATGCATTATGATAGAAAATATGATCCTGAGAATAATGTGATAGTAGTTTTCAGAAATTCAATTTCGTTCATATATTAAAAATCTGAGAATCGATCGGCAGCACCATCGATACCGTTTTGTAGGTTTTGCAATTTAATTCAGAAAATTTTAGAAAATTATGAAAAATATAAAATATTAGAAAATGAGGTTTGAAACTAAACCAGTCAAATTGGCTACCTAAAAGATCAATCGAGTAATACATTAGGATCGGGTCCCCGTTTAGACCAGAGTTGACTCCGAGTCCACGAATTCGGATCTAATGCAAGCAATCACATAAATAATTATAAAATAGAAAAAAAATACGGGAGCAAATCAAAAATATGATCGAAAATCTGAATACGTATTTAAATACGTATTCTGAGAATGGAATGTTACAGGATGCTTTGAATGCAACACTTTATTTTGAGGCTCACGATATTCTCTTGCATTCATCTCCATTTCATGGTCCTTAAGTTTCTCACGAAACTGATAAAGTCTATTTCTCGTTATCGTTGAGCTCTTTTAAGATGGTAGCTTTGATTTTCTAAGCTTTAAAAGTGTTCTAATGATTTTCTGCACCTTTTGATCATTATTGATAGGCTTATCTTAAGAAATAAGTCATTAGTAATAGTACTGAATCGCGTAAGCATGTCATCAATAGATTCACCATCATGCATATAAAAGTTATCATATTGTGAACTAAGCAAAACATTTTTTGTTTTCTTCACTTGTGTAGTACCTTCATGAGTGATGATCAAAGTATGTCAAATATGATATATGGATGTGTAATTTATAACTCTAAAAATATCATCATCGTTAAGATCTTGTAACAATTAGGATTTGTGGAATACGTTGTGAAGATAGATGAAACTTCAAATATCAAAAAGCGTACATACACAAGGAGTTGTGCACATTACCAGTCGACTAATACTGGTATAGTCGACTAATCACATAGATTAGTCGGCTAATACTGTAACCCCTGATCCTTGATGCTATCACAATTCAGGGCTCGATATGGCATACAAAGTTGATTTAATCCTTCAGATAGTCAGATTGAGTCAGTTTCAATTTCAAATATTATTTTCTAATATTTTAGATTTTTTAGAATTTTTTGGCATTTTTCTGGATTATTTTAGAAAATCTCCGAAGTCAGTGTCGACCGATACCAGTAATCGGCTCTATGATTTTTAATTCACAAATGGGCTTGAATTTGAAGAATTTATTTTCAAATTATTCTTTAAAATCATATTTTTTTCTATTTTATGGTATTTTTGACGATTTTTCTGAATTTATCAAAAATCCGGCCAAACTGGTGTCGCCTAGTATGAGCGATACATTTTGGGATTTTTAACTTGTAAACCAGACAACATTTCTATAATTTAATTTCACATTCCCGCTCTGTGTAATATTTGCTATTTATAGAATTTTTGGGAATCGTTCGGAGCTAGCTAAAGGTTTACCGAATAAAATAATATTAAAATCTTTTTCTCTTCCTTTTTCTTCTTTGTTCTCCCCGAAGTCTTCCCACCGTCATTACCCACCACCTTCCCTTCTCTTCCCTGAAATACACCTAGAGGGGGTTTGAACAAGTGTACTAGCTAATCTAATGACAAATGATGCGGAATTAAAACTCAAATGCAACACACTATGTGTAACTAAAGAGTGTAGCCGAATTCTCCGTGAAGGACTCTGAACTTTCTCCTCTTGATTCCTTTAAATAAGAGTTGAGGTGCTATATGAAGCTCTCTTGGTTCAACACAAGTATTGACACACACAACAATACCAAGCATGTATGAGATATGAACAAAATAAAGCATGCAAGATATAAGAGAGTTAGAGTTAGAGATAGTAGATCAAAAGCAAACACCAAGATATATTTCGAGGTTCGAGCCATTGCTCTATGTCCCCCCATCACACAGAAGGATTTTCACTACATCCACACAGAATCTCCCACAAAGGGAATCTTCACCGAGGAATTTGCAATTACAAACTGAAAGTACACCTAGAGGGGGTGAATAGGTGTAAGGCTAATCTATGATAAATAATGCGGAATTTAAAAAATAATTGCAACACACTTAGTGTAACCAAAGAGTGTAGCAGAATTTTCCGGTGAAGGGCTCTGGACTATCTCCTCTAAATTTCTCTAAATAAGAGTTGAGGTGCTATATGAAGCTCTCTTGGTTCAACACAAGTGAGGCACATACACAATCAATACCAAGCATATAAATATGAATGAACAATATGAATCAATGCAAGGCACAATATAAAAAAGAGAGAGATAGAAAAAGTGGATCAAACGCAAACACAAATATATATTTTGAGGTTCGAGCACCCAGCTCTACGTCCCCGCCTTCACACAGAAGGATTTCCACTAACTCGTCCACATAGGACTTCCCACACAGGAAACCTCCACTGAGAATTTTGGGCAAATACAATTTGGGAGTACACAACTCCTCTCTCAACAATACAACCTCTCACAAGAGGCAAGGCATAAACAAATCACCTTTACACTTAGAGAGAGAGGCACTTAGCCAAACAATGATCAACCTCTCACTAGAGGGATAGGGCTAAAAGCCACTCAAACACAATCTCCTCACACTTGAGAGATTCCAACACAGTCTCCACCTCTCACTAGAGGGATACAAATACCACTTCCACAATCAATCTCACTAGAGGGATATCAACATAATCACCTCTCACTAGAGGGATATCACAATGAATGGAAGGTTTACAACACTTGGTGGTTATAACAACCACAAACCAATTCTCCCACAAAAATAGATCCTAATAGATAGGATAGATAGATAGCTCAAGTGTGAGAAAACAAAAAGTTTGAAAATCAAAATCACAAAGAAAAACTCTTAGGAAAACTTCTAGAATAGATATAAAAATGAAGATCAAAACAATCCCAAAGACTTCTCCTTTTCTTGATTTTTTCAACCCTTTAAACAAATAAAGATAAAGATAAAATCTTTTGGCTCTAAAAACTCTTTTAAAAACTTGTATTAAAACACTTGTAAAGGTGAGAAATTTAGCTCTTGAAAATTCTTGTTAAAATCAACTCAAATGGGGGTATTTATAGCCCCATTTCAATCTGCCCGTTGGCAGCAGGCAAGGGCATTTTTACCCTTCCGGTCGATCGCCCGGTCGACCAGCCCAACGGTCAGATTTCTGACCGTTGTAACTCCGTCGACCGGCCCAGTCGACTGAGACTGGATACAGAGAGCAGAGCTCTCTGCCGATCGACCAACCCGATCGACCGGGGCCATTTCCTGAGAGCAGAGCTTTCTGGACGGTCGACCAATCCGGTCGACCGGCCCACCAGCTCAAGCTGGCGTGCATGCTTGGGCACGTCGGTCGATCGCACCAGTCGACCGACTTCTGCTACGGTCGACCGGTCCAGTCGACCGGCAGACAGCCAGTCCAGCTAATTTAGGGATTGAAAACTTGGGTTTTTATTATTAATTAAATCCCCATAAAACACATAAATTCCACAAAAATCAGTTCTTATTATATCTTTGAAATACCAATATGTGTGATAAAAATTCAACACATATTTCAAACAATTTGAACCATTTTTGTAAGATTGAAAATTTGCCTTAAACCAAAATTCGTATTTTCTGAAACTAGGATTTTTGAAATGGAAAACCGATTTTTCCAAAACACATGTAAATACAAAACAATGATATTTAAACAACTTTGAAGCATGTTATATATGGATAGAATCCAATATACATGAAAGATATTATATCGATGTTTTTGACATTAAATCCAAAAATAAGTTTTGTTTAAATACAAAACTCCAAACACATGAATAGTGTATGTAGTACCGAAAACATTTGATAAGCCTATCATGAAAACCAAGATCGGTTAAACTGAAAACCAAACCAAAACATGAAACTTGTGTGTGTATTGTGAACTTGAGCATATCAACATTATCTACCTTTATACAAGATCTAAACAAAATCTTAAAAAAACAAATCAATGCCTTCTTGTAGAACTCCGTCTCCAAGTCACTTGATCCAAACGTGATCCACCGAGCTTGACTCCATCCGAGTACTAGACGTGAACATGACGCTCGAGCTCTTGAATCACCATGTGAAAGCTCCAAAACACCTTTGTTGAAGCTAATCACCTACTAATATCTTGGTTAAATATCTGAAACTAAATATCACAAGATTATTAGTAAACTATAACTACATGAGTTAATCATCATCAAAACTAGAGTGAAGGGCCTCTAGGCCAACACAAACTTGGAGTATACAACTCCTCTCTCCAACACAACCACCTCTACTCAAGAGGCAAGGCACAAAGATAAAACTCAGTCACCTCTACACAAGAGGGATGGGCACAAAGCCAAACTACAATTACTTCTACACAAGAGGGACAAGGCACAAACCAAATCACAATCACCTCTACACAAGAGGGATGAACACAAAGCCAAAGCAAAGAAGAGATTACAAACTTGGTGATCACAGTAGACCACAAACAACACTTGGTGATCACAATAGACCACAAATAATTTTTCTTACAAAACAAGATCCTATAGATACGATTAGATATGATAGCTCAACTATGAGAAAATAAGGTATTTGAAAATCAAAATCACAAAGAAAAATACTTAGGAAAAATACTAGATAGAGATAGAAAAAAAGATCAAAACCAATTTCCCAAAGACTCTATTTTTCTTTGATTTTTCCAACCCTTGAAAACAAAATAAAATATAGAGATTTGAAGCACAAAACTCTTTTGAAACTCTTTAGAAAATAGGCAAGAAGGCAATAGAAAACTGGTTAAAATCCTCTTTTCAAATCTTATTCAAACAGCCCCCAAAACCCCTTTATATAGGGCTAAAGAAAACTAGCCGACCCAGTCGACCGGCACTACCCGAGAGCTGGGTAGTTACAGTCGGTCGACCGCCGATCGGCCTTCTAGGATGATCCTTGTGCACGTCCTCATGCACATCGGTCGACCGACCACTGGTCCGGTCGACCGCCTGGTCGACCGCCAGCAGGATCTGGCTGAGATTATAGGACTTAAAACCTAGACATTTTAACTCCAATAAAATCTCATAAATTCTCATAAATTTCACAAAAAGAGATTCTTGTAAATATTGAAGAATAAACATATGTGACCAAAAATCACACATATTGCAAGCTATTTGAACTATTTTTGTGATATAGAATTTAAGCTTAAACACAAAATCCATATTTTCTGAAAACCAAACTTTAAAATGAAAATCTGATTTTTCCCAAACTTGTAAATACAAAAATAAGATATTTAAACTCTTTTGAAGCATACTGTGTATGAATAGAATCAAATACACATGTAAAATATATATATCTATGTTTTTGACATGAAATTCAAAAATAAGTTTTGTTAATTACAAAACTCTAAACACATGAATAGGATCATCAAAACAAGTTTTTCTAAATATATGAAACATATATGTATATAGATAAAATCTAATATATATTAAACCATGTAAACTTGTTTTGATTCTTATCTATTCATGAAAACCATACATATGTATATTTGAAATCCAAAAATCGATTAAACCGAAAATCAAACATATTGAACTTGTGTGTGTGTGTGTGTGTGTGAACTTGAGCATATCAACACTATCTATCTTTACACAAGATCTAAACACAAGTAAACTAAACACAAACTGAACTCTTCTTGTAGAACTCCTTCTCCAAGCCGATTCGATTCAAACACGATCCAAAGAGCTTGACTCCATCTAAGTGCTAGATGCGATCTTGACACGCGAGCTCTTAAATCTACATGTGTTAGCTCCAAAACTCTATTGTTGAAGTTAAGCACCAACTAAGATCTTGATCATAAATCTGAAATCATATAAACACAAGATCATTTGTACTATAACTACACGAGTTAATTATCATCAAAACCAGAGTGATGGGCCTCTGGGCCAACAATCTCCCCCTTTTTGATGATGACAAAACTCATGGAGTTATATATGCATGGATTAAAGATAGGCTTCATAGAAGCTTCCCCTTAACTCATGCATATCAATAAACAAATAAATATTGAATGCATAAACTAAACATAAACATATTCATAAGTAAAGATATAAACATGCATATATAAACTCTCTAAATTCTTCTCCCCCTTTTTGTCAATTCATCAACAAGGGGTAAGGACAATCAAACAATAAAGATGTATATGTGATATACATTCATGAAGATGAGAGACGTAAAGTTAGCTCCCCCTGCATACATGCATTACATGGAGAATGGATGACTGACCCTAACCAACATAAAGCATAATATGTAATGTATAAGCAGAGATGTTAAGCTCCCCTACACATATGTACTACATAGAAATGAGAGGTCAATCACTTCAATATGAAAAGTACACTCAATATGAATCTATATATAGAGGAGATGTTAAGCTCTCCTTGCATATAGGCAGAACATCAATAAATTTTAAAAGAAATTTTTTGATAATATTTAAACAAATTTGGAAATTTCTTGAGTCAACAAAATAAATATTGATACCAATGAAATCAAATTGTAGTTGACAAAAATAAAAGTTGGTACCATTTAAATAAATTTTAAAATAACAATAGTAGATTTTGATACCAATTGAAGGTGAAACATGAAGTACATTTTGATTCCAAATAAATACTAATTGAAATCAATATATAACCTTATAAAGATACCACTTAATATTTGGAATAAAATCAAGCTTAACATAAACATAATTTGTGCTTTAAGAATGTAAAGATATTGTAAAACAAGCACAATCTAATCATATATATGTATGTATGAAAATTGGAAATACCAATTGAAATTGATACTAATTGAAATTTGAAGCATACATATATAAGAAGCAAATATGAATATACAAAAATGAAATAACATGAAGATCATGTGTATAACTCATACCTACCACCCTATTCATGCACAAGTTTAAAAGATATTCAATAAGGGTATACAAGCATGGTCGCCCATCTAACCGCCCTTTGAAGGTAGGGTTTTCAAAAAAATGATTTGAAAATATTTTAGCATAGTTTGAAATCACTACGACATGAAGAATAATAAACTAATTTAAGGTAGTTTTCAAAATTAGTTTGAAATACTTCAAGTAAGTAATGAAACAATAAGTGTCCCATAAAAACATGAAAATCATACGATCATCGACACTCAAATAACAATAAGTACATATATGCTCATGAAATAAAAAAATTATGAGTAACACCAAACATAGAGTGTAAGAATCATATAATCAAAAAACAAAATGGAAATAGGGCATTGAAGCTCATATGAATTTTCTTTTATCAAAAAGTAAGAAATCATCAAAACTAAATACGCTTCAAGGTATATGTATGTTTTGTTGAAACTAAAAGTATACATACATATCCCAAACATAAACGAGTCCAAAAAAATTTGCACGAAAAGAAAGTGACTATAGGATAGACATGTATATCTAATAGTTTTAGACAAAATTAACATATACATGAAGATAAACACATTTTTATGAAAACATGTACAAAAATAAGAGAAACAAGTATAAATGAAAGAATCATCAAAACTACGTTATACATGTACATGTAATGAGTACAAATGAGCAATGAGGCACAAACACATAATAATCAAGTGTAGCTCACTACTTGTACAAATATAAACACAAGTTTTAATAAAAACTACATCTAAACAAGTAATCAAAAACATGAAGTGCAAAATCATAAACGAACATGATCATTACGGTAAATGCATGTACTTTAGAGATAGTATATATACAATAGCTAAACTATAGTAAGAACACAAAAATATAAATTCATATGAACATAGGTGCATCTCAAATACTACATATGATACACAAGTCTAATAAACATTGCATTTAAATATAATGAACATGAAAACTAAGACATGCTAAAAATCATCAATGAAAAAGTATGTAAACATAAATAAAGAGTTAGAGATAGTTACCAAAACTAATAGAGCTCATCTCTAGATCTCCAAACCATGGTGGTCCTCCCACCAAACATCCTTGAAGGTGATGCATCCAATGTAGTGTCCATCAAGCACAAACGCATTCACCAACAAGGCACCAAACATCTCACGTCATGTGAGAGCCCACACCTACATCAAATACAATAGGGTGAATTTTGGTACTCACACTTTCTTGGGTCCATGAGGGTTAGCACCTTTCCTAATCCAAACAAACTTGTTCGTAAAATTTGAATTATGTATTCTATCATAACAAAACTTTACAAGGTGGTCCTTACGTCCACAATGTGTACAAGTGTACACATGAGCATACATAGAATCATGTGTGTGAGCATGATGAGCATGTATATACCATGGTTTGTATGCATGAATATGAGAAGCATGTTTCTTGCGAAACATGAATTCCAATCGTGTGTGGTTCATGGCACACTGGCTCAAAGTGGAGCCCAAACAATCTACACTCTTCTTCAACATACATATATCATTTTCAACATTAGAAGAAGATGTGGAGCATGCAATATGTTTATCAATAGAAGATGAATTTATAGTGACATGATAAACATGGGAATCAAAATCATTTTTCAAAGAAATATTTTTCTTTGAAACTAAATCGAGTTCTTTTGAAATTAAAATAATTTTATTTTTCAAAGACTCATTCTCTTTTAAAGAATTTTAAGTTTTGAAGACAAAACCTCATTTTTCTTCAAAACATCATCACAACCATTTTTATTTTTAAAATTTCGTTTTCATTTAAAACAAGAATAAGTTGAGATTTCAATGAGTCCCTTTCACTTGAAATCTCAACCCTCTCTTGTAAAACCATATTAAGTTTTGAAAATAAATCCTTATTTTCTTATTTTAATTTAAAACTTTTCTTTTTCAAAACTTTGTACTTTGAAAGTAAGTTTTCACACAATATAGATAGTTCTTCATTTAATGCATGTGCATTCATGTTATCATCACAAGAAGAACTAGCACTATCATCTAGTTGAGTGTCCGAGTTTATCTCAAGGGAGTCATTCCTTTGGACCATGAAGCAAGTTTCGTTGGACTCATCTCCACTAGATTCTTTCTCCACATTGTTTGTCGTTTGTAACTTGGGAGAGGTCAATGTATTCCACACTGTAAAAGCGAAATCACAATGAAAACCATAGATAAATATTCTTTACTAAGTGTATGTTTTAGTACATCTAGCTTGTGCATTGGCCTCTATATGCTTATTATTATTAAGATAAGATTTCTTAGTAGTGGCAAGGTAAACATGCAATCTTAGGGATTTAAGGTATGTACTTTCACATATCAATGTTGGTAACATCATACATGAGAGGGGTCATGAAATTCATGAGTGTATAATCAATATGTGTGCAAATACAAATCTAGATTAGCAATCCAAGATCTCACTCCTAGATGGTTAAACCTACTATCAGGAGCGTAAGTTCTGATACCAATTGAAATACACCTAGAGGTGGGTGAATAGGTGTACTAGCTAATCTAATAACAAATGATGCGAAATTAAAACTTAAATGCAACACACTATGTGTGACCAAAGGGTGTAGCCGAATTTCTTGTGAAGGGCTCTGAACTATCTCCTCTTGATTCCTCTAAATAAGAGTTGAGGTGCTATATGAAGCTCTCTTGGTTCAACACAAGTATGGTCATACAAACAATACCAAGCATGTATGAGATATGAACAAAATAAAGCAATGCAAGATGTAAGAGAGTTAGAGTTAGAGATAGTGGATAAACGCGAACACCAAGATATGTTTCGAGGTTCGAGCCACTGCTCTACGTTTCCGTCTTCACACAGAAAGAATTTTACTACGTCCACACAGGACCTCCCACAAAGGGAACCTCCACCGAGGAATTTACAATTATAAGCTTGGAGTATACAACTCCTCTCTCTAACACAACCACCTCTACTCAAGAGGCAAGGCACAAAGCCAAAACTCAATCACCTCTACACAAAAGGGATGGGCACAAAGTCAAACTACAATCACTTCTACACAAGAGGGACAAGGTACAAAGCCAAACACAATCACCTCTACACAAAAGGGATGAACACAAACCCAAAGGAAAGAAGAGGTTACAAACTTGGTGATTACAATAGACCACAAACAATACTTGGTGGTCACAATAGACCACACACAATTTTCCTCACAAAATATGATCCTATAGATAGGATTAGATATGATAGCTTAAGTGTGAGAAACAAGGTGTTTGGAAATCAAAATCACAAAGAAAATAACTTGAGAAAAATACTAGATAAAGATAGAAATAAAGATCAAAACCAATTTTCTAAAGACTCTATTTTCTTTAATTTTTCCAACCCTTGAAAACAAAATAAAAGATGGAGATTTGAAGTACAAAAACTCTTTTGAAACTCTTTAGAAAATAGGCAAGAGGGAACTAGAAAAATGGTTAAAATCCTCTTTTCAAATCTTATTCAAAACAGCCCCCAAAAACCCTTTATATAGGGCTAGAAGAAAACTACCTGTTGCAGCCAGAAAAGGTCACTTTTGACCTTACGGTCAACCGGTCGGTCGACCGTCCAACGATCAAATTTCTGACCATTGGGCCTCCGGTCGACCACCTGGTCGACCGGACCAAGCCTGTCGATTGACCGCCTAGTCGACTGGCACTACCCGAGAGCTGGGTAGTTACAATCGGTCAACCGCCCGATCGACCGGCCTTCTAGGCTGGTCCTTGTGCACGTCCTCGTGCACATCGGTCGACCGACCGGTCGACCGACCACTGCCCGGTCGACCGCCAGTGACCCGATCGACCGCCAACAGGATCTGGCTGAGATTATAGGACTTAAAACCTAGACATTTTAACTCCAATAAAATCCCATAAATTCTCATAAATTTCACAAAATAGGCTCTTATAAATATTTGAAGAATAAACATGTGTGACATAAAATCAACACATATTGCAAACTATTTGAACTATTTTTGTGATATAAAATTTAAGCTTAAACACAAAATCGGTATTTTGCAAAAACCAAACTTTGAAATGGAAATCCGATTTTTCTAAAACTTCTATAAATATAAAATAAGATATTTAAACTCTTTTGAAGGATATTGTGTATGAACAAAATCCAATACATAAGTAAAATATATATATATGTTTTTGACATAAAATCTAAAAATAGGTTTTGTTAATTACAAAACTCTAAACACATGAATAGGATCATCAAAATAAATTTTTCTAAATATATGAAGCATATATGTATATAGATGAAATCTAATATACATCAAACCATGTAGACTTATTTTGATTCTTATCTATTTATGAAAACCATATATATGTATATTTGAAATTCAAAAACGAATTAAACCGAAAACCAAACATATTGAACTTTTGTGTGTGTGTGAACTTGAGCATATCAACACTATCTATCTTTACACAACTAAACTAAACACAAACTGAAATCTTCTTGTAGAACTCCTTCTCTAAGCCGACTCAATACAAACACGATCTAAAGAGCTTGACTCCATCTGAGTGCTAGATGTGATCTTGACGCGCGAGCTCTTGAATCTACGTGTGTTAGCTCCAAAACTCCTTTGTTGAAGCTAAGCACTAGCTAAGATCTTGATAGTAAATCTGAAACTATATAAACACAAGATCATTAGTACTATAACTATATGAGTTAATCATCATCAAAACTAGAGTGATGGGCCTCTGGGCCAACATTCCCTTTTACTTTTCTTTACTCTCTCTTTCTCTGATCTTTATTTCTCCTCCTAATAAACTCTCTCCCTCTCTTTCTTTCTCCTCTCTCTCTTTCTCTCTCTATCTTTCTCACTGTATCTCTCTCCCTCACTCTCTCTGTTCTCAGCATGGGAGGCCATACCGCCACCGGCCTTGCCGCTGGCAGGCGTCGCGCCACCGGGCGGCCGGCGCCCTCACCAGGCGCCATCCCTTCCTCCTCTGCTTCTTCTTCTCCTTCTTCTTTTCCTTCTTCTTCTTCCCTATCAATTTCTTCTCTCTCTCCCCCCATCTCTCCGTTCCTCTCTCTCTCTTCCCCTGGGAGTTGCCGCCAATGAGGCAGACCCCCTGGCAAGATGTCGCCGACTACCGGCTCATGAGAGAGCGGCAGCAGCAACTGCTGCTGCCGCTGCCGCTGAGAAAATTGGGTCGGGTGTGAACCCGAACCCAATAAACTCCTTGGGTTATTGGGTTGGGTTTTGGATATAAACCCAACCCGATAACAACCCAATAACCCATCACATATTAAAGGGTATGGGTTGTGGATCTAAACCTGACCCACTAGCTACCCAAACCCGCATCACATATTAAAGGAAATTTTACATATAAATCCCTTGCGATTTCTACTAATTGCACTTTAGATCTTTTTATTACATATTTAACCTAATTTTCTTATGTTTAGTGTTTGGGTGATAACTGGAGTCTCCGGAGTCCGATTTGGATGATTATGGAACCTTTGCGACCGTGAGAAAGAGAGCTACCTTTCCATGGCCACTTTATGAGTGCTTTTTTTTAAACTGTATCATATCACACATATATTAAGAATTATATATATATACGGTATTTCTATTGACTGTAATAACATAATTCACAAAGTGACTTACCTATTATTTTTGTAGCACAACCCGGACATATAAACTGATAGTAATAATATAAAATTGGATATTGTTGTGATAATGACACTGTTATAACATGCTAGTTATTGATGATATTAAAATATGATACTTGTATATTTCTCCTAATTGTTACTCTTATTATATTGTATCACTTGTAATTAAACATTTATTATATATTACTATCGTGCTAATGTTAGTATTATATATATTGCTGCTTCCTTCCTTTACCACTCACTTGGTCACTTTCTGATGACCCTGGGTTTGCGTGCCCAGGTTGGAGATCCGAGATATCGCTGTACCAGATTTTTCCCGAGATTATTTTGATACCGTCACCCTTTCCAATTTATAGGTATCTTTGTGATTTATTTCTGTTATATTTATTTTTGTTTTCATATCTGTTATAATCACTGACCCTTTTTGCAGATATTCTTGTACTTATTTATACTAGACTTATTGTGTATCTTATATATATTTCCTGTACTAAGGCTTAGCATATATATGTGAGAGTATTTTCGCTCTGCGTATATACATCGCCGTAGTGTCTCCGTACCCTCGGGATTGGGGCGTTACAAATACATTGTATAGTCGACTAGGTTGGCCATAGAGAGTTAGGATTCTCGAATTTTGTCAGAGTAGTCGAGTAGTATTTGAGCCTAGTCGACTAATACATAGTATTAGTCAACTAATACCCGCCCTAGTCGGCTAATGGTGGGTTTGGCAGTTTTCTTTTCTGAATTTGTTTTCAGATTTGAGTTGGATTCGGGTTTTCTTTATTTTGAGACGATGGTTGTTTGTATTAATGAAGTTTGTTTAGGACTAGGAGAGTTCTTTAGTCTATAAATAACCCCTTGAGGGTAGCCTTCAATGTAATCCAATGAAATTATAATTCCTAAGGGTGTAATTCATCTAGGTGAGAGATTCACAACAAAATCTTAACCATAAGGGTTCGCTGTTCTTGGCAGCTATCAAGGGTTGTAATCTTCTCAGCGTGAGGTTTAAGTAATTCTTATTATACTCCCTAAAGTTTTAATAAAGTTTCTTCCCTCTTCTCTTGTGAGTACACACGATCTGTTTGATCGGTGGAACCACGTTATATTGTGCGTTGGCTTTCTATCTACTTTGCAATATCTTCTTCTTCTCTTCTTCTTGTTGCCTTAGTAGATCTTGTGGTTAGTTTTCGCTGCGCCACCCAAGTCGATCCGGTCTTGAGGGTGTCTCTGAATTCACAATAATTGATATCAGATCAAGATCAACTTGAAAATGTCTGCGATCAAGTTTGATATTCAGAAATTTGATGGTATCATCAATTTTAGCAGATGACAGATTAGGATGAACTTCATCCTTACTCAGAGCGGGTTGAAGAAAGCACTACTCGAGAGGAAGAAAAAGCCTCAAGATATAAAGGAAGAAACTTGGCAAGAGCTGGATAAGAAAGCCTTGATGACTATTCAGCTTTACTTAGTTGATGAAGTATTGGATGAGTTTTTTTAGAGAAAACAGTATCCTCGTTGTGAGAACAACTTCAGGACCACTATCTGAAGAAGTCGTTGGCAAATCAATTGATTCTGAAACAGTTGAAATACATCTAGAGGGGGTAAATAGGTATATTAGCTAATCTAGGACAATGGTGCGAAATTTAAAACTCAATTGCAACACACTATGTGTAACCAAGAGTGAGCCCGAATTACCTGTGAAGAGCTCTGAAACTACTCCTCAAGATTCCTCTAAATTTAGAGTTTAGGTACTATATGAAGCTCTCTTGGTTCAACACAAAGATGGGCACACACAAACTATATCTAGTATATGAATATGTGTAGATAAAGCTATACAAAATATAAGAGAGATAGAGTTGAGAGATAGTGGATCAAACACAAACAACAAGATATGTTCTGAGGTTCAAGCCACTGCTCTATGTCCCCCCTTTACACAGAAGGACTTCCACTATGTCCACACATGACCTTGCACAAAGGGACCTCCACTGAGGAATTACAACTCTACACTTGGAGTACACTACTCCTTTCTCAAACACAATCACCTCTACACAAGAGGAATGGCACAAAGCCAAAGCAATAAAAAGATTATAATCTTGGTGATCTAATGATCACAAACAACACTTGGTGATCACAATAGACCATAAATAATTTTTCTCACAAAAATAAGATCCTATAGATAGGATTAGAGATGATAGCTCAAGTGTGAGAAAATAAAGTGTTTGGAAAAGAAAAAACAAAGAAAAATACTTTAAAAAAAACACAAGATAGATATGTAAATAAAGATCAAAACCAATTTTCCAAAGACATCTTTTTCTTTGATTTTTCCAACACTTTGAAAACAAAAAAAGATAAAGCTTTTAGGCTCAAAAATTTCTTTTAAACTTGCTGCAAAACACTTGAAAAGATGGGAAGAATAGCTCTTAAAAATCTTGGTGAAAATAGCTCAAGAGAACCCATATTTATAGGCTCTCAAGAATATAGCCGTTGGGGTCCAGAAAAGGTCAATTTTGACCTGTCGGTCGACCGGCCGGTTGACCGGCCAATGGTCATATTTCTGATCGTTGAGCCACCAGTCGACCGCCCTAGGCAAACTTACCTACCAGTCGACCGCCAGTCAACCGAGCCTAAAGGCACTCAGCCTTGTCGATCGACCGCCCGATCGATCAGCACTACCCGAAAGTTGGGTAGTTACAGTCGGTCAACCGCCCGATCGACCGGCCTTATAGCCAAGGTCTTGTGCACATCGGTCAACAGATATGTTGACTAAGCTCTGGTTCGATCGAGCGATCGGTCGACCGCCAGCAGGCTCAGGCTAGGGTTTATAGGGTTTGAAAACTTGTCTTTTTAGCACCTATAAAATCCCATAAAATCTCATAAATTTCACAAAAATAAGTTCTTATAAATATTTGAAGAATCAGTATGTGTGACTAAAAATCAACACATATTACAAACTATTTGAACTATTTTTGTGATATAGAAATTAAGTTTTAAACTAATCAATATTTTCTAAAATACAAACTTTGAAATGGAAATTCAATTTTTCTCAAACTTGTATAGATACAAAAATAAGATATTTAAACTCTTTTGAAGCATAAAGTGTATGGATAGAATCCAATACACATATAAAAGATATATCTATATTTTGACATTAAATTTAAAATAAGTTTTGTTAATTACAAAACTCTAAACACATGAAATAGAATCATCAAAATAAGTTTTTCTAAATATATGAATCATTGATGTATATAGATGAAATCCAATATACATTAAACCATGTAAATTTATTTTGATTCTATCTATTTAGGAAAACTATATATATGTGTACTTGAAATCTAAAACCGGTTAAACCGAAAATCAAACGTATAAAACTTTTGTGTGTGTGTGAACTTGAGTATATCAACACTAGTCTATCTTATACAATATCTAAACACAAACTAAAACTAAACAAACCGTAGTCTTTTTGTAGAACTCCTTCTCCAAGCCGACTCGATTCAAACACGATCCAAAGAGCTTTACTCTATCCAAGTGCTAGATACGATTTTGACGCACGAGCTCTTGAATCTACATGAGCTCTTGAATCTACATGTGTTAGCTCCAAAGCTCCTTTGTTGAAGCTAAGCACTTACTGAGATCTTGATCAATAATTGAAACTATATAAACACAAGATCATTAGTACTATAACTACTTGAGTTAATCATCATCAAAACTAGAGTGATGGGCCTTTGGGCTAACAATCTCCCCCTTTTGATGATGACAAAACTCATGGAGTTATATATGCATGGATTAAAGATAAGCTTCATAGAAGCTCCCCCTTAACTCATGCATAGCAATAAACAAATAGATATTCAATGAAATACATAAAGTAAGCGCAAACATATATGCAATGAAATGCATAAAGTATACACAAACATACGTGCATAAACAAAGATGTAAACATGCATATATAAACTCTCTAAATTCTTCCTCCTTTTTTGTCAATTCATCAACAAGGTTTGAAGACAACCGAACAATAAAGATGTATATGCGACATACATTCATGAAGAGGAGAGACGTTAAATTAGCTCCCTCTGCATACATACATTATATGGAGAAGGGATGACTGGACCTTAACCCACATAAAGCATAATATATAATGTATAAGCAGAGATATTAAGCTCCCCCTACGCACGTGTATCACATAAAGAAGAGAGGTCAAGTTTCTTAATGTGAGATACACTCAAAATGAATCTATATATAGAGGAGATGTTAAGCTCCCCTTGCATATAGGCAATATATATATCAACAAATTTTGAAGCCACTTTTAGAACAAAATTTTGAAATTTCTTGAAGTCAACAAAATAAATTATGATACCAATGAAATTAAGTAGTAGTTGACAAAAATAAATGTTGGTACCACTTATAGAGAAAATTTTTTTTAAGATACCAATAGTAGATTTTGATACCAATGGAAGGTGAAACATGAAGTACATTTTGATACCAAATAAATACCAATTGAAATTAATGCATATGCTTGTAATGATACCAATTAATATTTAGAATAAAACCAAGCTTAGCATAAGCATAATTTGTGCTTTAAAAATGTAAAGACATTGTCAAATAAGCATAATCAAATTATATATGTGTATATATGAAAATAGAAATACCTATTGAAATTTGAAGCATACATATATAAGAAACGCATAAGATTATACAAAAATAAAATTTCATGAAGATCATGTGTATAACTGATCACACACGTGCGTTGCATATTTTCATATCATATGTGTCACACTTCTGCATTTTTATTTAAATAAAACTATGCTATTAATGTATTTTCATGTTTAATGGCATGTAAGGGTAATTAAGTAAGAAAAAGAGAGAGAGAGACAGATTTATCCAATTAAATCTAAAAGTTCAAAAGAAAGGGGATCGATTCAAATTCAGATGTTTTAAAGGCAATCTTATCTGAAGACCGAGTATATCAGATGAGATAATATCATTCAAATTCAAGAGAAAACGGATTAAAAGAAAAGCCTATCGGTTTCACTGAGAATAAAGAGATAGATCGTCAAATTTAAAGCTGAAATTCATAATTCAAAGGGATAAATGGATGAGAGAAGAACAACGAATGAGATGGAGAAATTTAGACTTAGATCAGACTAGATATATTTTAGTATTTGAATCATAACTTTCGCTACTGAAACTCAAATCTGATGATTCAAGATGATCCAGAAAAAAGAATTAAAGGGTTATAACTCTTACGTTGATCATAGTTTCTAATTCTATCATTTGATAAGTTATATTCAGCAATCAACAAGCCAATAAGCTGCATATTAGAATTGAATATCCACATCAAATCAAGTTTAGAGATAAGGGGAGAATTTAAATTCAGAAATAGCTGATTCCCACTTTGACTCGTTTTCTGATCCATTTCTATCTTATAAATATCCCACACATCAGAGGCAGAGGAACGATCAAGGAGAGGGAGAATAGATTCTTGTATAGGTTTAACCTACGTTCTTCTTTTTCTTTTATGTAATTTTTATTTTATTTATGTAACTGAGAAGAGAGGAGAGTTTCATGGAGGAATGAAAGCAAGCTTGTACAGAGAGTGACACTGGTGTAAGTAAGTCTTTCTTTTCATTGTTATTTGAATCAAATCAAGGTTTCTTTTTCTTGTTTACTCTTGTTTTTGTTTGCTTCCTCTGATGTGTTTGCAATCTAAGTGAATCTGATATCCTCGAGACTGCTTCGCCATTGCAAGTACCCTTGATGGCTTATTGTGATGAACAACCATTCATTTGCTACTTTAGCTTGCTCTTTTATTTGTAGTGCAGATTGGAAATGGAGAAGATCCTATACGCGATGCTTGATCGCCTTCAGAGACTAGGTAAGTCGTAGCGACGGAACCAAGGTATATGGGTACGAAAGAGGTAAGTAAGAATTTTTAGTTTTTTTTAATTCTTAGTTTAGAATTCTACTCCAAGACCAACATTCTCCTCTTTATTTAGTTTTTTCTTTTCTTTTGTAAATAAAATAACAACAACATCATCATCTTTTTTTTTTGCCATCTTCTTCACATTTTCTAACTTAACCTTTTTGTTTCTTTTTTTAAATCTGAGAAGAAATTCCTAACATATTTTTGTAAGCACAAAAAGCAACGAACTTACTTAAAAGCTTCCATCGCTAGTCCCTCCTTATGGATCACGACTTGCATAGCCACTTGCTATCGCAGTAGTATTGAGAACTTGCACTTCTATTTTGTTTTTCTGAAATTTTATATTTTTGTGTGCAAATTAAACCTCAATCAAATTTTGACGCCATTGCCGGGGAGGGACGGTAAGTTTTTATTTTCTTTTTTGATCTACTTAAATAATTTAACTATTTCTTCTTTGTTTTTGTATGCAAGAGCTGAATTCAAGAATCAAAGAGCTGCAGTTGACAATTGCTACTCTCTGCCTCTGCGCAAGAAGGCAAAGCATCAGAGCCCACAATTGTACTACTCAAACGTGGCAAAAGCGGTGTGTTCACGGCATTTGTGGTGGACTACTAATTGATCTTTTAGCAGGTGCTTTCACACTGTAAAATATAGCTTCTGCATGTGCTAGATTTTCTTGTAAATTATTGTTTGTAAATATTAAAAATGGTTTAGACTTGCATTTAGGCACGTGTCTAATTCATTTATCTTTTACATTACTATTGAAGAGTGCTGGAGTAAAGATGCGTGTGCATAGCATGTAGTGTAGGAACACTTTTGAATTGTTTACATTGCTTAAGTGTTGCTTTTCATATACATGTACACGTTGGACTAAATTGATTTAAGGGCTTGTCCTATAAACAAGATAAGGTGGGAAGTCACTACCCTCCCTTTGCCAACAAACAGTCTTCTAACTCACTAACCCAAGCCTAACTAAAACTGAGTAGACATTGGTCTTAGGGACATCTCGAACTCAATAGGAGACTGACCTAAGGGTGAAGTTGATTAGAATTTGACTCTTGTCAAATCGGTGTCAAAAATTGGGGATTGAGAGGCGAAACCTTGAAGGTTGGTGGTTTGGCTTAATTAGGCCCATCGCTTTTAAGCGCGGATATCACCCTCCAATCTTGCCCCTACCTGGCCGATTAACTTGTGATTAGATTTTGCAATATACCGACAGTCTAACTAGTTAGGAGTCGTCTAGGTCTAAGGTCTACCCTAACTTAGGCTAGATTTTTTCCTTTTTATTTGTTTGTTTGTTTGCTTGTTTTCGTTTTTGTTTTTAACATCTTGGAGATATGGATTATAATTACAATTATTCATATGTAAATAGTGATTCATATTTCATCCCGACCTCTTTTGACTCGGATATTACCAATCCGGTATATCATAACTTTAACCAATCAAGTATGCCAGATTGGTCTTATCTGAATCAATATATGCCATGGTCTCAATACTATAAATAAGACTGGAATAATCATCACACTCTTCACAAAGTCAGTGAGGATACAACTCCCCCAAGTCATACAGTCAACCGCCTTACCAACGTCCAGCTTCATATACTCCTTCTCTCAAACAACCATTAGAAGAATAAATTGACTGAGAAAAGAGGATGAAAGCCTTAGAAGAGTTTAAGCGACGAATTCAACTTTTAGAAGACTCAAAATTCCATCAAATTTTCAAATCAAAGATTCTTACTCTATTTTTCAAGAACATACCGACTTAGAAAAGAGTACGGAATCCATGATTTAATTCCAAAGTGATTCTTTAAACATGATAGAAGCAAGACTTAGTTGATTGGAAAATATGCGTAGGAATAAGAAAACTCTCCCATCCAATCTTTAACTATTCCCAACACTTCTAGTCATATTGATGAAAATAAAGAATTATGAAATCTTGAAGACTTTGACCAAGATTCAATTTCATCACCCTACTTGAACTTGACCAATTCCAAACCTTGGATAAATTGACTAGTTTTCCATTCAATGAGATTAAACTTGAATGTGAATGTGACCCCGATCCCCAAACTTGTGATTCAGTTCCCATCTTCGAATCTATATTGACTCTGGTACCCTTACTCAATTTGGACCAATTTCATGAGCCAACATATATTCTCGTACCCATAAATCTAGAAATTGAATCACCAATTTTGGATAGTCACATTCCATTGATGGAAAAAGAATATGAATTTCAATTCTTGGATTTGACTTAACTCTTGAACCAAAACTGACTCTCGAACCTAAAGATGATTTTCCTGAATTAGTATTGGTTCTCAAACCTATCATTCTTGAGCCCAAGTCAACCATTCTATCAAGTTACATTCTTTTGTTGGACATAGGTATAGACCATGATGACTCTGTGATGATTTTTCAAGACTAGTCATGTAAAGGAAATAAGTTTCATGATAGGATCTTTCATGAACCTATTCAGATTGGGGACTGTAAATATGTAAATATAAAAGAGGTCAATAAAGGTGGGTTCCGTGAACCACCACATTATCTTGATTAGGTAGCAACGCTTGACCCAATTCGACCACCACCGGAACCACCACCTTAAGGTAATATTTTCCTTCCCTTTCTTCTTTTTCATGTTTTTATGTATTCATTCATATATTGAGGAAAATGCATGAGATAGGTGTGGGGGAGGATTCTAACATAACATGGTTTTCTTTTTATTTAAAAAATTAAAAAATTAACATTTTCTTTGCCTTTAAAAACTTTTGAAAAGAGGAACAATATTTTGACATATCTTTTGTAAGAAATTAAGTCAATTTTTAAGGAATAGGAAAATCATAATTAGGATTTCTTATACTTGGTCAAAATAAAATTATTTGTTTGATTTCTAGGGTTAGGAAGAAAACTTAAAAAAGTAATTTAGTCTTGATCTTTACCTTAATGAAATATGCAACTTTATAACACTTACACACTTAGGGCTCAAAACAAAGATTCTTATGCCTTATTGATTAGTATCCAATATTGCATATTTTACATCATAACTCCCATGCATATTACAAATAAATATGTGATTTTTACTCCTCTTCTCTACATATTTGCAGGTACATACTTAAAGGAGAGATTTCCAAATAATCACTTAATTAACACTAATTAAGTGATTAATCCAAGCTTAAAGGATAAAGCCAAATTCAAATCCAGATCCAGAGAGATCCGCGCAACAAACGAAGATTCCAGAAGGTCCACGTGGCCAAACTAACTCGTAACAGCCAGCAACAGAAAGTTGTTGCTGAACGGCTTCAGTTAGGCCGCGGGAACGCAAGTGGGCGCGGCAGTTACAGGGAGATTTTGTCTCGGATTTTGCGCCAACTGAACTGATCTCGAAGCTTCACCTGTGGGCTATAAATATCTGACCTCTGACCTGCGAGCAAAAACTGAATGGAGAAGAGAGGAGATTAGTTTAGTTGTTGTAATTTTCATGTATTTTTCTCTTTAGGTTTTGTTCTTTAGATCCCTCTTCTTCTTCCCTAGAATTCAATGTAAAAGAGAGTGATTGTGAGGGAGAGAGCTTGTGTAATCAAGGGTGACACTTGAAGCAACAAGGATTGATCCATCCTCCTTCCTCTACTTGAAGCTTGGTTCTAGTTTTCTTGCATTCTTACTTGCTTTATTTTACTTCTTGCTTTAATTACTTGCAATTTACTTCCATGCTTTGTTTTACTTCTTAATGGCTTCTAGCTAATTTTCCTTCCATGTACTAGCTAACCACTAGTCTTGCCACTTCACCAACTCATGTGTGTTTGCTTAATTTCATCTTGCAAGTGTATGATCTTCTCTTCTCCGATGGTTAAACCACCGTCTTCAAAGTGAGAAAGTAATTAGGTCAACACGCGAGACAAATCCTACGCTAATGGAGTGACAACATTAGGCAAGCATTCGCAATCAAGGAGTCTAGTAAGTCTTGGCAAGCTAGCAAGGTAAGCTAGTCATGGATTGCTTCTTTTACAAGTTTTCTTTCCTTTTCTTGTGAATTCCACATCCACTTCTTGATTTCTTTTCCCGACAATTTCCACCATGAACATAGCCATCCTTTCTTTTAGTTTCTTTTACATTTGATTCACTAAGTTTATAAGCAAGAGAAGAATACTCGTTTGTTCACTTCACTACCACACGTAAAGCTTCCATCGCGAGCTCTCCCTGAGATCCGACTCGGTATAGCCCTATGCTATAGCGGAGACAAGAAAGGGTACATCAAATACATCTTTATACACATAATAAGTACACCCCTCTCCCGTCTAATCAATTTTTGGCGCCGTTGTCGGGGAGAGCGACGTTATTTTTGGTTTAAAGTGAAGTACTAAACGATTCTTCTTCTCTGTTGCAGGTTACAGGAGAAGACAACAGGACAATATTCATTGCAGTAACATACAAGTGGACCTGGGACTCTGCTCAAGAAAGCAGAGCCCAGGATCCCTCCAAATTGCCGCGGATCCACGGCACTTTGCCGTGGGAACGCGGCAATAAGGAGTTCACTACTCACCAATTTTCTGCAGGGCCTCTGGTTCTGTAAAATACATCTGTTTCTATACTTTATTTCCTGTATTCTGCATCCTACTCCTGCTTAATTAAAAAACAGTAAAAAGTTGATTGAAATTGTTAAAAAATTGTTTAGACACTTGCATTTTAGGCACGTGTCTCTTCAATTCTTTACTTTTACTGTTGAAGAGTGCTGGAGGCAAGGTACGTGTTTGCATTGCATTTAGACTAGGACAAACTCCTTGCTTGATTTTCTGGCTTTGAGTGTATCCTAGCTATATTTCTTGTACACTTGCACAATTCAATTTAAGGGCATAACCTGTAAATAAGATAAGGTGGGAGGTCATTACCCTTTCCTTAGCCCGAAAACCACCATCCCAAGCACTCACTAACCCAAACCTAATTTAATTAAAAAGTAGACGTTGGCCCTAGGGACATCTCGGACTCAATTAGGAGATTTTCCTAAGGGGAAAAAGTGTTGGAATTTAACCCTTGCAAAATCGGTGTCTAGGAAAGGGGTTGAGGGCCGAAAGCCCGAAGGTTGCTGGTTACTTAATTAAGGAACGTCTTCGAACGGAAAACCTCCCACCAACCTTACCCTTCCCTGGCTGATTAGCTTGTGGTTAGAGTCTGCACTAAACCTCCCGTGGACGGTCTATTTGTTAGGAGTCGTCTAGGTCTAAGTCTACCCTAACTTAGGTTAGAATTTTCTTTCTTTCTTTTGTTTGTTTGTCTGTTTGATTTTTGTTTGTGATTGTGTGATATGGCTTACAATTACAATTCTTTCCATCCATATGTCACACACACTCCATATTCGGATAATTCCAACCCGGTGTTTTATAATATGCACCAACCACATACACCGGGTTGGCCTTATCCGAATCAATACGACCCATACACCCCATCTAATGATTATAATGTCCAAAATAATTTCAACTCTTCATCGAGTCATTGGGGATTCACTTACCCTGAGTCAAATTTTCAAAATCCTTGTCCATCATATTCACCTTGTTCACAATATTCATTTCCCGAGTCCACGTCATACACTCCTTTTTCTGAGCCTCCATTTGAAGACAAATCTGACTTATTAAGGAGTTTAGAAGCTAATTTACAGAGAGCTGAGCAAACACTTCCAGAACCATTTCCCTCTCCAGTTCCACAGTATTTTCAAGAGTCTTACTCAGTTCCACCATTTCCTAATGAACAACCATTTGTCATGGAAACGAGTAAAGATTTCTTGTGTGAGTCCACTTTTCCATCATCACACATTTTTGACTCACACTATTCACAAACTTTCCAAAGTCAAGATTCCTATACTCCCATTCTAGAACAATCATTTGAAGATACATCAATTCTAGAAAAGAGTATAGACATCTTGCAAGAGCCTATGTTACAATATCAAAAATCACATGCCAAGTCTATCAATAGTGTGAAAGAACAATTGGATAACCTTCTTAGGAAAGAGGAAACTCTATCCTATCAACATTTGACTAATCCAGTTATACCACACTCTATTGATATGACTCAAGACTCTTGTCATCTTGGAAATCCAGATTCAATTTCAGCACACTCACCTGAACTTGTCCAAACTTCAGATCCAATTGATACATTGGCAAGTTTTTCATTTCCTAAACTTGAACTTGTCCAAAATTCAAATCCCGTTGACATTTTGGCAAGTTTCTCATTTCCTAAAAATGAACTTGTCCACACTTCTGATCCAATTGACAATTTGGCAAGTTTTCCTTTTTCTGAAATTGAACTGGAACATGAATTTGATCCTGAACTTTCATTTGATGATTCCAATCTACTTCCTGATTCAATCATGACTTCCATAACCTTACCTGATTTCAATCCATTTCCCAAGTCAGAATTGGATCCATTTCCTATCCATTGTGAAATTGAATCACCAATCTTTTTTGATGATCACATTGAACTTGACCAATTCTACACTTCTGAAAATTCCATTGATAAATTGGCAAGTTCTCCACATTTTATTGAACTACATGAGGAATGTGATCTTGAACCCCAACTTTGTGATTCAACTCTTCTTCCTGATTCCATAATGACTCCGGTATCTTTACATCACTTCAATCCTTTTCCGGAGCCGACATTGAATCCAGTCCCAATTCACAATGAAGTTGAATCATCCATTTTTGAGGATCATATTGAACTTGCCCAATTCTACACTTTTGAAGATTCTATTGACATTTTGGCAAGTTCTCCATCTTGTGGAATTGAACTCAAAGAGAAATGTGACCTTGATTTTCTCGATCTCTTTACTTCTGAAACTGATTGTACAATTCTTAAGGAAGATGTTGACTTAAGTTTTGAAGAATTGTACGGTGATGAGCTTGAATTTCTTAAAATTGGAAGTAAAGAGATATCACCCATATTAGGTCACATCCCATTGTTGGACAATGATTGTGGACTTGAGTTTTCATTTCTTGACTTGGATCCAATTTTTGAACTCACTTCGACTCCTGCACCATCACTTGACTTAATTCACTTCCCTGAGTCGGTGTTAGTTCCTGTTCATTCCGAGTCCAAGTCGACCATTCTATCATTTCATCTTCCATTCTGGGACAAGGATCTTGATGAAAATGACTCTGAAATTATTAGGAAAATCTTGAAATTAGATGGGGTCATGTACATAATAAAGAGCCTTCATGCACACATCATTCTTGTGGGTCATATTTTCGCTATTTTTGGTGGGTTCCTGAAAACCAAAGAAAAGATGATTGGGCCATGTTCCGTGGACCAATCAGACCACCACCGGAACCACCACCTTAAGGTAATTTTTTCCTTCCCTCTTCATTTTTGTTTCATGCATACATATATCATGATGCATTGAGGACAATGCATGAAATAAGTGTGGGGGAGGGTTTACTAACATAGAGTTTTTAGACTTTCTTTCTTTTACATTTCCTTTTTTTTCTTTTACACTTCTTTTAAAAATAAAAAATATAAAATATAAAAATAAAAACTTTTTGAAATAAGAGACAAAGTTTTGATCTATTTTTAAGAAAATTAAGATGTATCTTAGAAATTAAGAAAGCCTTAATTATGACATCTTAAACATAGTTGAAGTAATAGATCTTGTTTGAAATTATAGACTAAGTAAGTAAAATTGGTGAGATATTTTTATCTTGAATTTTTACCTTAGATAAATATGCACTTTACACTTACACATTTCTTGGGATGGAGACAAAGACCAAAAATGCCATATAAAAAAAAAAAAAAATATATATATATATATATATATATATATATATTATATATATATATATATATATATATATAAAAGATCACTTATTAAGCTGGATAACTATGCCTCAAGAAGCATGGTTACTCACGCCTAACGGTGATCTCACTTATTAAGCTGGATATTATGCCTCAAGAAGCATGATTATTCACGCCTAACGGTGATAATAAATAATCCCCTTTAGTTTCGTGGCCTTTTCTACTCGAGACCTTAAACCCGAGGGATGTTTTCTCATCTGGTGCCCTAAGACCGTCTGGTTTGGGAGTCATCGGTTAAAGGCTCGTTACAAGGGTAGACTAGAAAGCCTAAACTAAGGGAAGAAAAAAGCATAAAAAAAATAAATATATATAAATAAATGGCTTAATGGTTGGAGTTGAAATCCCAGGAAATTTTCACTTACACGGTGTGCATACTATCTAGGTTTTATGAAAGATAAAGTATTCAATCCAATTTTGAATTCTTACCTTAATTAAAAACAAGATTTTGCATGGATACTAAGTTTAAGGAAGAATAATTATAGGTGGACTTATGACCTAGGATCACTTATATTTTTGCAAAAATAGTTCGTAAACATATCTCTTATTCAAAATGCGTTTTCAAAATACTAACATTTGTCTTCTTTCTTTATGGATTTTGTGGGTGTAATCCGCTGAAAACCCTCAGGAGACAACACTCCTCCTCTAGGGTAACCTAGAGGTTTAACGGCTTGTTGCACATGCTCAGTGCAATCGCGTCACCTGCGAAAGTGGTGTAATAAAATTGGTAGTTTAGATTTTCTTTCTTTTTTTTGCTCGGGACGAGCAAAAGAATAAGTGTGGGGGTGTGATTAGTATCCAATATTGCATATTTTACATCATAACTCCCATGCATATTACAAATAAATATGTGATTTTTACTCCTCTTCTCTACATATTTGCAGGTACATACTTAAAGGAGAGATTTCCAAATAATCACTTAATTAACACTAATTAAGTGATTAATCCAAGCTTAAAGGATAAAGCCAAATTCAAATCCAGATCCAGAGAGATCCGCGCAACAAACGAAGATTCCAGAAGGTCCACGTGGCCAAACTAACTCGTAACAGCCAGCAACAGAAAGTTGTTGCTGAACGGCTTCAGTTAGGCCGCGGGAACGCAAGTGGGCGCGGCAGTTACAGGGAGATTTTGTCTCGGATTTTGCGCCAACTGAACTGATCTCGAAGCTTCACTTGTGGGCTATAAATATCTGACCTCTGACCTGCGAGCAAAAACTGAATGGAGAAGAGAGGAGATTAGTTTAGTTGTTGTAATTTTCATGTATTTTTCTCTTTAGGTTTTGTTCTTTAGATCCCTCTTCTTCTTCCCTAGAATTCAATGTAAAAGAGAGTGATTGTGAGGGAGAGAGCTTGTGTAATCAAGGGTGACACTTGAAGCAACAAGGATTGATCCATCCTCTTTCCTCTACTTGAAGCTTGGTTCTAGTTTTCTTGCATTCTTACTTGCTTTATTTTACTTCTTGCTTTAATTACTTGCAATTTACTTCCATGCTTTGTTTTACTTCTTTAATGGCTTCTAGCTAATTTTCCTTCCATGTACTAGCTAACCACTAGTCTTGCCACTTCACCAACTCATGTGTGTTTGCTTAATTTCATCTTGCAAGTGTATGATCTTCTCTTCTCCGATGGTTAAACCACCGTCTTCAAAGTGAGAAAGTAATTAGGTCAACACGCGAGACAAATCCTACGCTAATGGAGTGACAACATTAGGCAAGCATTCGCAATCAAGGAGTCTAGTAAGTCTTGGCAAGCTAGCAAGGTAAGCTAGTCATGGATTGCTTCTTTTACAAGTTTTCTTTCCTTTTCTTGTGAATTCCACATCCACTTCTTGATTTCTTTTCCCGACAATTTCCACCATGAACATAGCCATCCTTTCTTTTAGTTTCTTTTACATTTGATTCACTAAGTTTATAAGCAAGAGAAGAATACTCGTTTGTTCACTTCACTACCACACGTAAAGCTTCCATCGCGAGCTCTCCCTGAGATCCGACTCGGTATAGCCCTATGCTATAGCGGAGACAAGAAAGGGTACATCAAATACATCTTTATACACATAATAAGTACACCCCTCTCCCGTCTAATCACTTATTAAAAAAGAGAAAAATTAAAAAATCATTTGATTAAGCTAGGTACTTGTGCCTCATAAAGCATAAGTATTCATGCCTAAAAGTGGTCCATTTAATAAATAAAATCCTTAGTTTGTAACCTTGTTTGCTCGAGTCCTTAAGTCCTTGGGGTGTTTTCTCACCCGGTACCCTAAGACCGTTCGGTTTGGGTGTCACTGACTAAAGGCTCGTTACATGGGCAGATTAGAAAGCCTAAGAGAACTAAAGAATAATATCACAAAAAAATACAAAAATATAAAAAATAATAAGGCATAAGAGTTAGAGTTAAAGAACCCATCGTCAAAATTTCACGATCACAAAGGTGCATATAACTTAGGATAAACTAATAGACTAGATAAGAAATATAGTTGGACTCTTTACCTTGATTGATAACAAGTTTTTGAATAAAGACTAAGTTTAGTAATGAAAATTTTGATTTTCCTATAACTTATAGATTACATGAACTATTACAATAATACTTCGAATATTTTCTCTCTTTTTCAAAATGATTTTTGAAAAATATAACACTTTGTTTCTCTTTCTTTTTGAATTTTGTCGGTGCAGTCCACTGAAAATCCTCACGAGATAAAACTCGGCCTCTGAGGATAACCTAGAGGTTTAACGGCTTGTTGCACATGCTCAGCGTAATCGCGTGACTTGCGAAAGTGATCTAATTAATTCTTAGGTTTAGTTTTGATATTTTGCTCAAGGACGAGCAAAAGATAGATGTGGGAGTGTGATCACACATGTGCGTTGCATGTTTTCATATCATATTTGTCACACTTCTGCATTTTAATTTAAATAAAACTATGCTATTAATGTATTTTCATGTTTAATACCGTGTAGGATAATTAAGGAAGAAAAAAATATAGACAGATTTATCCAATTAAATCTAAAACTTCAAAAGAAAGGGGATCGATTCAAATTTAGAGGTTCTAAAGGCTATTTTATCTGAAGACCAGGTATATCAGATGAGATAATATCATTCAAATTCAAAGGAAAAATGGATTAGAAGAAGAGCCTATGGTTTCACTGAGAATAAAGAGATAGATCGTCAAATCTAAAGCTGAAATTCAAAATTCAAAAGGATAAATGGATAGAGAGAAGATCAACGATGAGATGAAGCAATTTAGACTGGATATATTTTAATACTTAAATTATAATTGTCTCTACCGAAATTCAAATGTGATGATTCAAGATGATCCAGAAAGAAGACTTAAAGGGTTACAACTCTTATGTTGATCATAACTTCTAATTTTATCATTTGATAAATTATGTTCAGCAATCAACACACCAATAAGTTACAGATTAGAATTAAATATCCACATCAAAACAAGTTTGAAGATAAGGGGAGGATTCACATTTAGAAATAGCCAGCTCCCCCTATCTTTCGATTCATTTCTTTATCCATTTCTATCCTATAAATACCCCACATATCAGAGACAGAGGTGAAATCACCTAGAGGGGGGTGTATAAGTGATTATGCTAATCAATGCACAAATAAAAAATTATGATGCAACGATCACCCAAAACAAGACTAGAAGCCGAATACCCCGTGAAGGGCTCTGAACTCCTTTCTCGTGATTCCTCTAGATAAGAGTTTGTGGTGCGTATTGCAATCTTGTTGTATGAGTATTTGATCGACAATATGAATATGAAACAAGTGTATATAGCAATGAACATGCAGAGTAAGTACAATGTTGCAATGAATATGTAGAGCAAGTAAATGAAGCAATGAATATAAAACAAGGAATTAAAGCAAGTTAACCAAACGCAAACACCGAGAATTTTTCCGAGGTTCGAGCACCCAGCTCTACGTCCCCGCCTTCATCTAGAAGGATTTCTAACCACTATAACTTCACAAAGAGTTACAATCACATCGGAGTACCCAACTCCACAATCTCAAGTACAAGTATTCTCTTGATGATCAAAAGACCACAAACTCTCTTTTGAAAAATCCTTTTCCCTTACAAAAGCCCTATAGAACAATGAGTAGGATTGAAGCTCTAGTATTGTAAGTGAAAAGAAAATGAATTTTGAGAGAGCTTTGAAACAAAAACTTCAGAAATGAGAGAGATTTTTCAGCACAAAAACCAAGAACAAAACTCTTTTGAAAGCCTTTAAATTTTGAATATTTATGCAAATGATTGTAGTAAATCCCACAACCCTAATCACCCCTATTTATAGGATAGAGTTAGGGATTAAAGGGTAAACTAATACAATAGGTAATTAGGAAGTATTTGACCCAAAAACCAGCCCCTAAACTCGTTTAGAGACAAAAAGGATGATTTAAAACGTGTTTGAAAAAGTAGCCGTTAAGGCTGAAACACAGCCTCGATCGACCGGGTTTTCAAAAAAATAGAGCCGTTGCAGGCCCACGGTCGACCGCCCGGTCGACCGCAACAAACAGAGAGTCACTGACTTTCAGTCGGCCGAAGGTCGGTCGACCGAAATGGGTTTCGGTCGACCGCCCGGTCGACCGGGAAACGTGCACACATGCACGCACCCAACGGTCAGAATCCCGGTCGACGAGTCGGTCGACCGATCTGACCTGACATAGAGTCAGTCGACCGGCCGGTCGACCGCCTCAGGTCAAAAACTGAAATTTAAAAAGGATTTTGAGGAGATTTTGATGGTTTACAAAATAGTTTTGATTAGAACTATGTATAATACACAAAATTGAGTTTATAAGTAATAGACTATATTTTAAAATATTTTGTATATATATAGGAGAAATTTTTAGAAAGGACATGTGCGCAAAAACTTGTGTGTAGGAATTTTGAGCTTCAAACCTATTCACTATTCTTTAACAAAACTATAAAACTAAAAACAAATCTAATGAAGTCTCTGAGCCATAATGAAGTCTTGAGCCATGCAATGTCATGCTAGAGCCTTCTCTTCTATGGACATTTTCTCTTGTGTCATTTGCCTTATTTGCTCCATGAACCTAGAAAATCTTGCAATAGCTAAGCAATGGCCTTCAAAAATGGTACTAACCTGAAACTCATTTTGAACAAACTTATTACTACCGTATAGCTTCTATGTGTTTTGTTATCATCAAAACTTTAAACAAATGGAGAGTGTAACCTTTTGGGCCAACAATCTCCCCCTTTTTGATGATGACAAAACATATAGGCTATATTAAAAAGATATAAAGAGAGAGGTAAAACTCCCCCTCAAATTATGCTATATTAAACAAGTAAAAGCAATTCAAAAACATGAAACATGAGACTAAAAACTCTTGCAAAAACCATATACACTTGCAAAACTCATATATACCTCATATACAAGAAACTCATCATACCCATATTTCTCCCCCTTTTTGTTATACATCAAAAAGGGAAAAAAATTTATTCAATAACACAAAGATTAAGTTCACCACATATAAAGGAAAATCTATTAAAATCAAGTGGTTTAGTGAAAATATCGGCAAGTTGCAAATCCGAAGAAACATAATCAATCTCTATATCACCTTTCTCAAAATGATCTCTAAGAAAGTGATATCTAATCTCAATGTGCTTGGTCTTACTATGTTGATTTGCATTCTTAGTCATATGAATAGTACTAGTAGTATCACAAAATATTTTTATATGGTCATAATGCAAATCATAATCAAGGAGAGTTGTTTCATCCAAAGGACTTGTGCACAACAAGCCCCCGCCGCAACATACTCCGCCTCGGCGGTTGAGAGGGCTACTGAATTTTGTTTCTTAGAGGACCATGAAACAAGACAATTATCAAGAAATTGACATGTCCCACTAGTACTCTTTCTATCCACTCTACAACCCGCATAGTCGGCATCCGAAAAACTCGTCATAAAAAATCTCCGGTTTTCGGATACCAAAGACCCATTTCAATAGTGCCCTTAATATAACGAATGATGCGTTTTACCGCAAGAAGATGAGACTCTTTAGGACATGATTGGAATCTAGCACAAAGACACACACTAAACATGATATCCGGCCTACTTGCCGTTAAATATAACAAACTACCAATCATGCTTCTATATAACTTAATATCAACACATTTGCCTTGGTCATCCTTATCAAACTTGGTGGTAGTTGCTATGGGAGTGTTGCAAATTTTCGAACCTTCAAGTCCAAATTTCTTTATGAGTTCCTTTGAGTACTTGGCTTGACATATGAATATCCCATTCCGCATTTGCTTGATTTGGAGTCCAAGAAAGAAGTTTAATTCACCCATTGAGGACATCTCAAATTCACGTTGCATACACTTTTCAAATTCCTTGCAAAGAAGATCATTAGTAAAACCAAAAATTATATCATCAATATAAATTTGCACTATAAGAATGTCATTATCAACATGCTTAGTAAATAATGTTGTCTACTTTGCCTTTGACAAAATCATTTGAAAGAAGAAAACTAGAAAGCCTTTCATACCAAGCTCTAGGAGCTTGCTTTAATCCATACAAAGCTTTATCAAGCTTAAAAACAAAATTAGGATGAACATGATCAACAAAACCGGGAGGTTGTTCAATATAAACTTCTTCATTTATAAAATCATTTAAAAATTCACTTTTTACCATCCATTTGAAAAAGTTTAAAATTTTTAAAAGATGCAAAAGCTAGTGTCATCCGTATGGCTTTAAGCCGTGCTACGGTGCAAAGGTCTCCTCAAAGTCAATACCTTCAACTTGAGTGTAACGTTGGGCCACTAACCTAGCTTTATTCCTAATAACATTTCTTGACTCATCCATCTTATTCCTAAAAATCCACTTAGTACCAATTATTGGTCTATCGTGGGGTCTAGGAATAAGGTCCCAAACTTGGTTGCGCTCAAATTGATTGAGTTCTTCTTGCATAGCTAGCAACCAATATGAGTCACCCTCGGCTTCGAGGATGTTTTTTGGATTCAAAATGAGAGATGAATGCAAAATTACCACACAAGTCATGGAGTTTGGAGCGAGTTGTTACCCCTTTAGATACATCACCTATGATGAGATCCTTGGGATGATTTGTAGCGAATCTCCAATCTTTAGGAAGTGGTTGAGATTGTTCCACTTCTTCCTTTTGAACTTCACTAATAGGTTCTTGCTTCTCTTCTTGAATGAGTGAGTCCTTCAAGGAAATTTTCTCCATGTCCTCACCTAATGAGTCAATCTCTACAACATTCTCAACAACAACATTAGATTCTTCAAATTTAACATGCATGGATTCTTCAATAGTAAGAGAAGATTTATTGAATACTCTATAAGCTTTGCTAGTAGTAGAATATCCAACAAATATTGCTTCATAGGCCTCCGCATCAAATTTACCCAAGTTATCTTTAGTATTCAAAACAAAACACTTGCATCCAAAAACTTTGAAATATGAAATATTTGGTTTTCTTAAATGATAAATTTCAAAAGATGTCTTGAAAGTATTTTTACACAAATAAATACAGTTTGATATGTAGCATGCGGTGTTTACGGCCTCGGCCCATAGATATTGAGGGAGGTCATATTCACTTATCATAGTCCTAGCCATCTATTGAAGGGTTCTATTCTTTCTTTCTACAACTCCATTTTGTTGTGGAGTTCTAGGACATGACATTTCATGCTTAATTCCCTTTTCATCACAATAAGTCATGAAGAGTTGGTTAATGAACTCACCACCTCTATCACTTCTTATTTTCAAAATCAAAAAATCTTTTTCTTTTTCAACTCTTTTTCGAAAAATCTTAAAATGCGAAAAAGTTTGATCTTTGTGTTCCAAGAAGAAAACCCAAGTGAACCAGGAAAAATCATCAACTAAAACAAAGGCATATCTACTACCATTTAAGCTTTTAGTTTTAGTTGGTCCTAAAAGATCCATGTGAATTAATTCTAATGGCCTAGTTGACATGATATCCTTGATTGGTTTAAAAGAAGACTTGGTTTGTTTCCCAAGTTGGCACGCACCATAAATGCGGTCTTTTACAAACTTCAAGTAAGGAATACCCTTCACCAATTCCTTAGAATTAATCCTAGCAAGATGATCAAAAGATGCATGTCCTAATCTTCTATGCCAAAGCCAAGAAGTCTCATGAAAGGATTCAAGCATTTAGTAGAACAATCCAAATTAAGCATGTCAATGATATAGACATTATTATTACGAAATCCGGTGAGAATACAATCATTGATTTTACAATCAAAATTTGCAAGAAGAATCATCAAACACAACTTTAAGACCACGATCACAAAGTTGACTTATACTAAGCAAGTTATATTTAAGTCCATCAACAAGAACAACATTTTCTATAATAAGAGATGCACCAATTTGAATGTTACCTATACCGATGATAGTGCCCTTGGAATCATCTCCGAAGGTGACGGTGCCACCTTCAATGTACCTTGATAGGGTTGTAAAGTTATTGATATCCCATGTCATATGTCTTGAACAACCACTATCAAGGTACCACCGCTCCTTACGTCTTGGAGCCTTGGTGTGCACCTTCATCAAATAATTTAGGACTTGATTTTGGTACCCATATTTTCTTGGGTCCTAAAGTGTTAGTGTCATGAACCCACACAAGATTATTAGATCTATTTATTTGATCATAGCAAAATTTAGCTAAGTGGCCATTTCGACCACAATAAGTACATCTATAAACTCTTCCATATTTAAATGCATAATGAGTGTGTGGCTTACTAGCATGTGACTTGTGTACATGAGTAGTTTTAACATGTGAAGTGTTGACATGGTGAGCATTTTTAGCACGGGTTGTTTTTATCATTCTTTGAAAACATTTCCTCTAATTTCTTAGTATTAAAAGCACAATCTTTTAAAACATTTTTCAAAATCAATAATTCTAGTTTTTAACAAAGAAAATTCATTTTCATCAACTTTTGGAATTTTAGCTTTACAAGCAACTTTATAAGCATCAAATTCTCTTTTAGTTGAAATAAGATTAGAAGAAATTTCTTCCTTTTCTTTTGAAACAATTGCAAGTTGGTTTTTAAGCAACTTAATTTCCTTTTTCAATTTAGAGCATTCTACCATTTTATCATCAAAGCTTTCAGAAAGTTCAACAAAAGCATGTTCTAGCATTTCTCTACTTATTTCATTTTCTTCATCAAGAGGTTGAGTGGTTACCTTGGGTGTGTTTGCCATGAAACACATATTTATCGTGTCCACCTCATCTTCGAACTCGCTTTCCGAATTCCAAGTGGCCTTGTATGCCTTCTTTTCAACCGGCCTCTTTTGCTTTAAGGAAGAAGTCATCTTTTTCTTGAAGTCGGGACAAATCGGCCATGATATGTCCTGGTTTCTAACAATTATAGCAAATGATTCTTTTCTCCTCCTTCCCTTCCCATTTCTTTTTATAGTTGAGTTTGTTCTTGCAGTACATCCTCTTCACATTTCTCACTAGGAGAGATAGCTCCTCATCCTCTTCTTCATCTTCATCATCGTCATCAATGGTAGAGGAAGACTTGAAAGCTATGGATTTCTTCTTTTGAGGTACCGCTTCTTCTCTTGCCTTCTTTTCCATCTCATGAGTCTTAAGGTTTCCAATAAGACTTATGAGATCCATTTCATCTTTATCATTCAACTCCTTTAAGGTGGTAGCCTTGATCTCCCATGATGAAGGAAGAGCTCGAATCACTTTGCGCACCTTTTGGTCATTGCTTATATCATCACCTAGAGAAGAAAGAGTATTGATAATCTTAGTAAACTTGGTAATCATAGAATCAATAGACTCATCTTCAAGCATTTTAAAACTTTCATATTGGGACCGCAAGAGATCTATTTTAGCTCTCTTTACTTGTGATGTCCCCTCGTGTGTGACCAATAAGTGTTGCCAAATCTCATAGGCGGATTGGCAATGTATAACCCGTGTAAGATCATCCTCATTCAATGCGGTGAGAAGGGAATTTTGAGCCTTAGAATTAGCCTCATATTCTTTGTAGGTAAAGTCAGACCAAATGCTCTCCTCACTATCGGGTCTACTATAGGGTTTGGTCAATGATTTAGCAACTAAACTACCTAGGGATTGTAGAAAGATAGTCATCCTAACCTTCCAAATGGGGAAATTGAGTCCATCAAATTTAGGAGGAGTCTTAATGTTGTCGGCCATTTTTACTAGTGTATGAAAGAATGCAAATAGTGATTAGCAAATTTTAGGATCTCTCTAAGGATGTGAAGCCAAAAACTAGAGTCCTAGCTCTGATACCAATTGAAATCACCTAGAGGGGGGTGAATAGGTGATTATGCTAATCAATGTACAAATAAAAAAATTATGATGCAACGATCACCCAAAACAAGACTAGAAGCTGAATACCCCGTGAAGGGCTCTGAACTCCTTCCTCGTGATTCCTCTAGATAAGAGTTTGAGGTGCGTATTGCAATCTTTTTGTATGAGTATTTGATCGACAATATGAATATGAAACAAGTGTATATAGCAATGAATATGTAGAGCAAGTACAATGTTGCAATGAATATGTAGAGCAAGTAAATGAAGCAATGAATATAAAACAAGGAATTAAAGCATGTAAACCAAACGCAAACACCGAGAATTTTTTCGAGGTTCGAACACCCAGCTCTACGTCTCCGCCTTCACCCAGAAGGATTTCTCACCACTAGAACTTCACAAAGAGTTACAATCACACCGGAGTACCCAACTCCACAATCTCAAGTATAAGTATTCTCTTGATGATCAAAAGACCACAAACTCTCTTTGAAAAATAATTTTCCCTTACAAAAGCCCTATAGAACAATGAGTAGGATTGAAGCTCTAGTATTGTAAGTGGAAAAAGAAAATGAATTTTGAGAGAGCGTTGAAACAAAACTTCAGAAATGAGAGAGATTTTTCAGCACAAAAACCAAGAACAAAACTCTTTTGAAAGCCTTTAAACTTTGAATATTTTTGCAAATGATTGTAGTAAATCCCACAACCCTAATCACCCCTATTTATAGGATAGAGCTAGGGATTAAAGGGTAAACTAATAAAATAGGTAATTAGGAAGTATTTGACCCAAAAACCAGCCCCTAAACTCGTTTAGAGACAAAAAGGACGATTTAAAACGTGTTTTAAAAAGTAGCCGTTAAGGCTGAAACACAGCCTCGATCGACCGGGTTTTCAAAAAAATAGAGCCGTTGCAGGCCCACGGTCGACCGCCCGGTCGACCGCAACAAACAGAGAGTCACTGACTTTCAGTCGGCCGAAGGTCGGTCGACCGGAAATGGGTTTCGGTCGACCGCCCGGTCGACTGGGAAACGTGCACACATGCACGCACCCAACGGTCAGAATCCCGGTCGACCGAGTCGGTCGACCGATCTGACCTGACATAGAGTCGGTCGACCGGCCGGTCAACCGCCTCAGGTCAAAAACTAAAATTTAAAAAGGATTTTGAGGAGATTTTGATGGTTTACAAAATAGTTTTGATTAGAACTATGTATAATACACAAAATTGAGTTTATAAGTAATAGACTATATTTTAAAATATTTTGTATATATATAGGAGAAATTTTTAGAAAGGACATGTGCGCAAAAACTTGTGTGTAGGAATTTTGAGCTTCAAACCTATTCACTATTCTTTAACAAAACTATAAAACTAAAAACAAATCTAATGAAGTCTCTGAGCCACAATGAAGTCTTGAGCCATGCAATGTCATGCTAGAGCCTTCTCTTCTATGGACATTTTCTCTTGTGCCATTTGCCTTATTTGCTCTATGAACCTAGAAAACCTTGCAATAGCTAAGCAATGGCTTTCAAAAATGATACTAACCTGAAACTCATCTTGAACAAACTTATTACTACCATATAGCTTCTATGTATTTTGTTATCATCAAAACTTTAAACAAATGGAGAGTGTAACCTTTTGGGCCAATAAGAGGGATGATCAAGCAGAGGGAGAATAGATTCTTATATAGGTTTAACCTAGATTCTTCTTTTACTTTTATGTAATGTTTATTTTATTTATGTAACTGAGAGGAGAGGAGAGTTTCATGGAGGAATGAGAGCAAGCTTGTACTGAGGGTGACACTGGTGTAAGTAAGTCTTTTCTTTCTTTATTATTTGAATCAAATCAAGATTTCTTTTTCTTCTTTACTCTTGTTTTTTTTTTTCTCTGATGTGTTTGCGATCCTAGTGAATCTGATAGCCTCGAGACTGCTTCATCATTGCAAGTACCCTTGATGGTCTATGGTGATGAACAATCATTCCTTTGCTTGTTTAACTTGCTCTTTTATTCGTAATGCAGATCGGGAATGGGGAAGACCCTACACGCCATACTTGATCGCCTTCAGAGACTGGTAAGTCGTAGTGACGAATCTAAGGTGTATGGGTAGGAAAGAGGTAAGTAAGAATTTTTAGTTTTCTTTTAATTTTTAGTTTAGAATTCTACTCCAAAACCAACATTCTCCTCTTTATTTAGTTTTTTCTTTTCTTTTGTAAATAAAATAACAACAACATCATCATCTTTTCTTTTACCATCTTCTTCGCATCTTCTAACTTCAACCTTTATGTTTTCTTTTCTAAATCCTAGAAGAAATTCCTAACATATTTTTGTAAACTCAAAAAGAAACGAACTTATTTAAAAGCTTCTATCGCCAGTCCCTCCTTATGGATCACGTCCCGCATACCACTTGCTATCGCGGTAGTATTGAGAACTTGCACTTCTATTTTGTATTTTTGAAATTTTGTATTTTTGTATGCAGGTTAAACTGAAATCACCTAGAGGGGGTGAATAGGTGACTAGCTAAGTTAATGATGAATTAATGTGAAATTAAACCTATTTATGCAAACTAAAAACTATTAAGCTAAACAAACCATGTATAACACAAGAGTGTAGCCAAATTTCCGGTGAAGGACTCTGGACTATCTCCTCAAGATTCCTCTAGATAAGAGTTGAGGTGCCGCTATGGCTCTCTTGGTTGAATATAAGTGTGAGCAAACAATCCCAAGCATGTAACAATATAGCATAAGATATACCAAGTATATAAAGATAAAAGCAATATAAGCATGCAAGATATAAACACAAGTAAGAGATAGAGAGAGCAATCACAAACACAGGAGATTTGTTTCGAGGTTCGAACACCCTTACTCTACGTCCCCGCCTTCAATACTATGAAGAATTTCCACTATAAACGATCCCACTGGATCACTGGTGCTGCAACCTACAACGAGTTTACACTAGAACTCCTTGGACTCACTAGTCCCTTTCTTGTCCCCGCAAGAACAACACACGTAAGCACACTAGCTTGCCGAGGCCGCACCTCTACACCGAGCAAAGAACTCAAAACAACACGAACCCGCAAGTTCGCCTTCTCAAATACAAGATGATATACTTGGTGATCTCTACACTTGGATCACCTAAAAAAATCTCGCAACAATTCTCCTATAGGATAGATATGGCAATGGAAAGGTCAAGTTGTGTGAGAAAAACCTAGATGGATATGTGGTGAAAAACTCAAGAAATCTCTTTGAAAACACTCTTGATAAACTCTCTTTTTGATATGGAAATATTGACTCTTAAACAAGTACAGATAAACACTAAAAGATGTATGAAAAGCTAGCTTAAAAACCCACTTCAAATCTTATGTAAAACAGCCTAAAACAATCCCAATTTATAAGCCTTAAAAATATAGCCATTGGGTTCAACTCAATAGGATTCCCTACAACCGGTCGACCGGCGGTCGACTGCCAACGGTTGGATTTCTGACCGTTGGGAAAAACGGCGACCGGTCGGTCAAGAGAAAACTGGGCTATGACCTAGCGGTCGACACCCGGTCGACGGGGTCATTTACAGAGAGCAGAAGCTCTCTGGCGGTCGACCGTGCGGTCGACCGGCCCTTGGCTGTGCACGTTTGTACACATCGATCGACCGCCCGGTCGATCAACTTCTGGCTCGATCGACTGCCAGATAACCTGGTCAGCAAATATAAAAGGATTAAAACTTGGTTTTTTTACCTTCAATAAAATCCCATAAATTTTCATAAATTCTAAAAAAATAAGTTCTTTGATATACAAGCATGTTTGATTAAAATCAAAACATATTACAAACATTTTGAACTATGTTTGTGATATAAAAATTTTGGCTTTAAACAAAAATCGTATTTTTCAAAAACAATCTCCAAATTGAAAAACAATTTTTCTAAAACTTCTTCAAATATAAAAACAAGTTATTTTAAACACTTTTGAAGCTTAGTGCGTATGAATATGATCCACTACACATATGAGATGAAATATCTATGTTTTTGACGATAAGCTCTAAAATAATTTTGATAAAACTCATGTATATTTTGAATCTCAAAAACCAAAACGTTATTTTCTAAAGCACATATAAATTTTGTGTGTGTGTAAATGAACTTGAGCAATCCACCAACTAATCTATCCTTTACATTTATCTAAAAATAAATCTTGACACTTACAAAACTCGACACATATCTTCTGAAAATCTTCTTCTCCTTCTTGACTTGGTCCAAATCTTGATCCAATGAGCTAGACTCCTCTTGAGTACTTGATGCGATCTTGATGCGCGAGCTCTTGAATCAACACATGCTAGCTCTAAAATTTGACTTCGAATCTTTTGTTGAAACTAAGCACCTACTAAGATCTTGATGAAATATCTGAGACTAATTAAACACAAGATCATTAGTACTATAACTACATAAGTTAATCATCATCAAAACTAGAGTGATAGGCTTTTGGGCCAACATAAACCTCAATTAAATTTTGGTGCCGTTATTGGGGAGGGACGGTAAGTTTTTATTTTCTTTTTTGATCTACTTAAATAATTTAACCATTTCTTCTTTGTCTTTATATGCAAGGGCTAAACTCTGGAATCGAAGAGCTGTAGTTGACATATCGCTACTCTGTGCCTCTGCCCGAGAAGGCAGAGCATTAGAGCCATAATTGTGCCACTCGAACGCGGCAAAAGCTGTGTTTTTGCAGTATTTGTCGTGGATTACTAATTGATCTTTTTGCAGGTGCTTTTACACTGCAAAATATAGCTTTTGCATGTGTTAGATTTTCTTATTAATTTATTTTGCAAACTGTATTTAATTCAACAGTAAAGTGATTATTTGTAAATGTTAAAAATAGTTTAGACTTGCATTTAGGCACGTGTCTAATTTATTTATCTTTTACATTACTATTAAAGAGTGCTGGAGTAAAGGTACGTGTGCATAGCATATAGTATCGGAACACTTTTGAATTGTTTACATTGCTTAAGTGTTACTTTTCATATACATGTACAAGTTGCACTAAATTGATTTAAGGGTTTGTCCTATAAACAAGATAAGGTGGAAAAGTCATTACCCTCCCTAAGGTAACAAACAATCTCCTCACTCTCTAACTCAAGCCTAAGTAAAACTGAGTAGATATTGGTCCTAGGGATATCTCAGACTAAATAGGAGTCTGACCTAAGGAGGAGTTGATTAGAATTTGACTCTTATCAAATCGATGTCAAAGGTTGGGGATTGAGAGGCAAAACCTCGAAGGTTGGTGGTTTGGCTTAACTAGGCACGTTGCTTTTAAGTACGGATACCTCCCACCAATCTTGCCCCTACCTGGCCGGTTAACTTGTGGTCAAATTCTGCAATATACTCCCCGCGGACAGTCAACCAGTTAAGAATCGTCAGGTCTAAGGTCTACCCTAACTTAGGCTAGAATTTTTTACCTTTTTATTTATTTGCTTTTTTTTTGACATCTTAGTGATATTGATTATAATTACAATTATTCATATGCAAATAGTGATCGATTTTTCACCCCGACTACTTTTGACTCAGATATTCCCAACCCGCCATATTATAAGTTTAACCAACCACGTATGTCGGATTGGTCTTATCCGAATCAATATATGCCCCAGTCTCAATACTATGAACAAGACTGGAACAATCATCACCACTTTCACAGAGTCAGTGGGGATATAACTCCCTCAAGTCATACAGTCAACCGCCTTACCAATATCCAGCTTCATATACTCTCTCTCAAACAACCATTAGAAGAATCAATTGACTGAAAAAGAGGATGAAAGCCTTAGAAGAGCTTGAGTGAGGAATTTTCAAATCAAAGATCCTTACTTTATTTTTCAAGAACATACCAACTTAAAAAAGAGTACAGAATCCATAATTCAATTCCAAAGTGATCCTTTAAATATGACAGAAGGAAGACTTAGTCGATTGGAAAACATACGTAGGAATAAGAAAACTCTCCCTACCCTATCTTTGGCTATTTCCGACACTTCTAACCATATTGATGAAAACAAAGAATCATGAAATTTGAAGACTTTGACCAAGATTCAATTTCATCACACAAACTTAAACTTGACTAATTTCAAATCTTGGACAAAGTGGTAAGTTTTCCATTCAATGAGATTGAACTTAAATGTGAATGTGACCCTGATCCCCAAACTTGTGATTTAGTTCCCATCTTCGAATATATGTTGACTCTGGTATCCTTATCCAATTTGGACCAATTTCCCAAGCCAACATGTATTCTCGTATCATAGATCTAGAAATTGAATCACCAATTTTGGATAGTCACATTCCATTGATGGAAAAAGAATATGAATTTCAATTCTTAGATTTGGACTTAACTCTTGAACCAAAACTGACTCTCGAGCCAAAGTTGATCTTCTCGAGTCAGTATTGGTTCCCAAACCTATCAATCTTGCATGATGACTCTGTGATGATTTTTCAAGACTAGTCATGTAAAGGGAATAAGTTCCATGATAGGATCTTTCATGATCCTATTCATATTTGGGACTGTAAATATGTAAATAGAAAAGAGGTCAATAAAGGTGGGTTCCATGAACCACCACATTATCTTAATTGGGTAGCAACACTTGACCCAATCTGACCAACACCGGAACCACCACCTTTAGGTAATATTTTCCTTCCCTTTTATTCTTTTTCATGTATTTATGCATTCATTCATACATTTAGGACAATGCATGAGATAGGTGTGAGGGAGGGTTCTAACATAACATAGGTTTTCTTTTTATTTAAAAAATTAAAAATTAAAAAATTAACATTTTCTTTGCCTTTAAAAACTTTTGAAATGAGGAACAATATTTTGACAAATCTTTTGTAAGAAATTAAGTCAATTTTTAAGGATTAGGTAAATCATAATTAGGATTTCTTATACTTAGTCAAAATAAGATTATTTGTTTGATTTCTAGGGTTAAGAAGAAAACTTGAAAAAGCAATTTAGTCTTGATATTTACCTTGATGAAATATGAAACTGTATAACACTTATACACTTAGGGTTCAAAAATAAAGATTCTTGTGCCTTATTAAAAAAAGAAAAAAGATAGAAATCAAAAAAAAATCCTTTGATTAAGTTGGGTACTTGTGCCTTATAAAGCATAAGTATTCATGCCTAAAAGTGGTCCATATAATAAATAAAATCTTTAGTTTTGTGGCCTTATTTGCTCGAGTCCTTAAGTCCTTAGGGTATTTTCTTACTGGGTGCCCTACGACCGTCCGGTTTGGGTGTCACTGGCTAAAGACTCATTACATGGGCAGATTAGAAAGCTTAAAAGAATTAAAGAATAATACCACAAAAAATACAATAATATAAAAAATAATACGGCATAAGAGTTAGGGTTAAAAAACCTAGTCAAAATTTCACGATCACAAAGGTGCATATGACTTAAGGTAAACTAATAAACTAGATAAGAAATACAGTTTGACTCTTTACCTTCATTGATAACAAATTTTTGAATAGAGACTAAGTTTAGGAATAAAATTTTGATTTTCCTATAACTTCTTATAGGTGACTTGAACTCGTACAATAAAACTTCAAATATTTTCTCTCTTTTACAAAATGCTTTTCGAAAATACTAACACTTTGTTTCTCTTTTTTTTGAATTTTGTGGGTGTTGATTGGTCGCTAATGTTGCATATTTAATATCATATGTCCATACTTATTATAGAATAAAAGTCTGCATTGTCCTAATTAATTGTTTGATTTATTTACAGGCCCAATCTTTAAGGAGTTGAAGAGAAATGAGCCCAAAGCCCACCAAAATTCTGAATTAAATCAGAATTAATTCGCACTCACTAAATCAGGGCAAAATCAAGAGGTTGAAACCGGTTGAGAAGAATCCTCTCAGGATCGATCGGTTAAAGCCAAGAATCCAAGGCCATTTCGTCAGAATTCTGGACCCAAACGAAGAAACAAACTGAAGATAAAGGCAGAAGAAACTCCCAGAGAAACCCACCAACAGGGTGTGGCCATCTGGCCACACCCTGGCCGCGAAAACGCGGGGCCGCGTTTCCGCGGCATTGTTGGAGAGTTAGGGGAGCGTTTGCTCCCCCGACCTCCCCGGGATCCTATAGATTGGGTTTTTTGCCTATAAAAGGCCTGTACTTGCGCTGAAAATGGACGACCATGCAGAGTTTGGATTTAGACTAGTTCTTCATTTCTTAGTTTAGGTTTTTGTTTTTCTTTTGCATGTAATTGTAATTTTCATTTATGTAAATAAGAGGAGATCAGACTTTCATCGAAGAACAAGAATGAAGCTGGAGCTGGAGTGACACCGGTGTAAGATTTATTTCTTTTCTTTGATTGTTATGAAATCGAATCGATGTTTTTTCTGTGTATGTACTTCTTTTTAGTCTTCTTCTTCTTCTTTTCTACTTCACTTTTCTTTTTGGTACAACTGTCTTCCAAGTGAGTCTAAAGCATCGAAAGAGCCTTGCCTTTGCGAGTGCCACCGATAGCTCATGACGATGGAATTGTGAGTCTCTCTGTATCATTTCATGCTTGAGTATCTTGATGATGTAATGTGGAAGAGACCAAAAATCGACTCTTATGGGCTATGCGCTGATTGCCTCCAATTCAAGGTAATATCGTTGCAAAGATTCAAGGTAAGCTTTTTGTGGAAAGAAGGTGAGTAATTATTTGTATTTCTTTTCTTTTATTTCTGTAAATTAAATCACAAACACCATATCTTCCAAATCACTTCTTTCCCACTTCTTTGTAAATAATCATTAGTACATAATCGCTTTCTTCGTTTTCTGATTTTCTCCACTTCTTCATTTCTCATTTTCTTCTAACTTCAACATAACTCTTTTTCTCTTTTCTTTTTAAGAAACAAAGAAGAACTTTCGTTTTGTGTTCATAACGATTTCAATAAAGAACGTAAACGCTTCCATCGCAAAATCCTCCTTGTGGATCACGACCCGCATAGCCACTTGCTATAACGGTAAGAATTGAGCACTTGCACATCTTTATTTCTAAATCTAAAATTCTGTACTTTTTATGCAGGTTTTACCTCAATCAAATTTTGGCGCCGTTGCCGGGGAGGGTAACGTTGTTTTTATTGAAATCAGAATTTTTCTTGAAAATTTTTTTAGAACTAAAACGAACTTTCTTCTCTGTTGCAGGTTAAAGGGAAAGTAAAGAAGGAAATTAAAGTTGCAGTAACATATAAGTGGCCTTGGGCCTCTGCTTTAGAAAGCAGAGACCAAGTGCCCTCTGCTTTGCCGCGGATCCGCGGCCAACGCCGCGAAAACGCGGCAAAAAGGAGTTGACTACTAAACAGGTTTTGTGCAGGGTTGCTTTCTTTGCCAAAACAGAGCTACTGCAATTCTTTATTTCTTATATGCTATCACAAAAAGCCTGCTAATAAGTCAACAGTAAAACGTTCGTTGAAAATTTTAAAAGTTGATTAGACGTTTGCATTTTTAGGCACGTGTCTTTTCAATTCATTTTTTTTACTGTTGAAGAGTGCTGGAGCAAGGTACGTTCGCATTGCATGTAGAATAGGACTCATCTCTTGGTTGATTTACATCACTTTGAGTGCATCTTATTTACATATCTTGTACACTTGCACAAATTGATTTTAAGGGCACTAACCTATAACAAGATAAGGTGGGGATTTAATCACCCTTCCTTAGCCCAAAAATCAGATTCCAAGCACTCACTAACCTAAGCCTAACTTAAAATGAGTAGACGTTGGCCCTAGGGACATCTCGGACTCAATTAGGAGATTATCCTAAGGGGAAAGGTATTGGAATTTGACTCTTGTCAAATCAATGTCTAGGAAAGGGATTAAGGGCCGAAAGCCCGAAGGTTGGTGGTTATTTAATTAAGGAACGTCTTTGATGGAAAACCTCCCACCAACCTTGCCCTGACCTGGCTGATTAACTTGTGGTCAAAGTCTGCATTGGACCTCCCGTGGACAGTCTAACCAGTTAGGAGTCGTCTAGGTCATAGGTCTATCCTAACTTAGTTAGCATTTTCTCTTTTTATTTGTTTGCTTATTTGTTTGTTTTTTCTTTCTTTTTTCTATTGTGTGATATGGCTTATAATAATAATTTTTTCAACTTTAATAATAATCCATATTACACACCGAATTCATTTTCAGATATTACCAACCCGGCATATCATGACTTTAACCAACCGAGTGTGCCGGATTGGTCTTATCCGAATCAATATAACCCATATGCCCAATCTAATAACTATAATTTCCATACTGATTTCAACTCTTCACAAAGTCAGTGGGGATTCACTTCCCCCGAGCATAATTTTCAACCTACTTGTCCTCCTTCTCCACCTAGTCCACAATATCCCCAAGAGTCATACTCAGTTCCACCGGTCCAGAATAGGAAACTATCAATTTTGGAAAGGAGTAGGCGTGAGTCCAAACAACAATCACAAAATCTGATGGACTCATAATTTCACTATCACTTCCAAGACAACACTTCATCTTTTCATCAAAACAATGAATCCATCAACTATGAAAAGATGCTTGAAGCCATGACTCAGGCTCAAAACGCTCGTAATCGTGACATAGATATGATGGTCGAATCTCTACGTTCCCACTGTTCTGATGTCACTTACCATTCTGTTAGAGCTGAAGAGTCATGTTGTTTTGGAAATCAAGATTCTATTTCAGAACAACCATTTGAACTTGCCCAAACTCTAAATTTTGAAAAAGATATTGACAGTTTGGCAAGTTATTCCTTTCCTAAAATAGAACTTGAGAATGAATATGATCTTGAACCCCAACTTAGTGATTCAATTCTTCTTCCTGATTCAATAATGACTCCGGTATCTTCACCTGACTTCAATCTTTTCCCGGAGTCAACATTGGATCCTGTACCAATTCATAATGAAATTGAATCACCCATCTTTGAGGATCATATTGAACTTGACCAATTATACACTTTTGAAGATCCTATTGACAAATTGACAAGTTCTCATTTTTATGATATTGAACTCAATGAGAAATGTGACCTAGATTATCAAATATGTGATCCAGTTCAACTTTCTGAATCAATCTTGACTCCTGTTTTGTCACCAAACTTGAGTAATATGGTAGAGTCAGTTTTGATTCCCTCACCTATCATTCCTGAACTTGAATCACCCATATTAGGTCACATTCCATTGTTGGAAAATATATGTGGACTTGAGTTTCAACTTCTTGACTTGGACCCAATTCCTGAACCTATTTCGACTCCTGAACCTTTACTTGACTTAAGTCACCTTCCTGAGTCGGTGTTAGTTCCCGTACTTCCTGAGTCCAAGTCAAACATTCTATCATTTCACACTCATTTCTAGGACGAGGTGGTTGACAAATTTGACTCCGAAATTAGTTATGGAATTTGGAAATTAGATGGGGTTAAATTTTTAATAAAAATTCTTCATGGATTTATCTTTTTAATGGGTTATATTAAAGATATTTCTGGTGGGTTCCTCTGAGACCCAAGAAAAGTTGATTGGGCCACATTTCGTGGACCAATCAGACCACCACCGGAACCACCACCTTAAGGTAACATTTTCCTTCCCTTTCTTCTTTTTCATGCATCTATGCATTAATTCATACATTGAGGAAAATGCATGAGATAGGTGTGGGGGAGGGTCTAACATAACTCTTCTTTTTGTTAAAAAAATAAATAAATAAAAAAATTTATTAACATTTTTCTTTACTTTTAAAAACTTTTTGAAAATGGAAATAATATTTTGACATATTTTTTGTAAGAAATTAAGTTAATTTTAAGGAATAGGAAAATCCAAATTAGGATTTCTTATACTTGGTCAAAATAAGATTATTTGTTTGATTTTAAGGGTTAGGAAGATAATTTGTCAAAGTAATTTAGTCTTGATCTTTACCTTGATGAAGTATGCACACCTCATACACTTACACACTTAGGGTTCAAAAACAAAGATTCTTATGCCTTATAAAAATATATATAAAAAAATAAATAAATAAACAAATCTAATTATTGATTAGCTAGGTGCTTTGGCCTAAAAAAACCTTAGTATTTATGCGAAAGATAATTAGATAAGTTTGAAAAAAATAAAAAAAAGATAAACAAATCTAATTATTGATTAGCTAGGTGCTTTGGCCTAAGCAAGCCTTAGTATTTATGCGAAAGATGATTAGATAAGTTTGAAAGAAAAAATATATATATAACCCTCTGATTAAGCTGGGTATTTGTGCCTAATAACGCATAAGTATTCACGCCTAAAAGGGGTCCATATAATAAAACCCTTAGTTTTGTGGCCTTATTTGCTCGAGTCCTTAAGTCCTTGGGGTGTTTTCTCACCCGGTGCCCTAAGACCATTTGCTTTGGGAGTCATCGATTAAAGGCTCGTTACATGGGCAGATTAGAAAGCCTAATAGAACTAAGGAATAATACCACAAAAAAAAAGTATATATATATATATATAAATAAATAAGGCATAAGAGTTAGAGTTAATGAACCCTTAGTCAAAATTTTCACAGTCACAAGTGCATATGACTTAGGGTAAAGTAATAGATTAGATGAGAAGCACAATTTGACTCCTTACTTAAATTGATAACACATTTTTGAATAGAGACTAAGTTTAGGAATGAAAAATTCAGTTTTCCTATAACTTATAGATTGCTTAGATCTTACAATTATATTTCAAATATTTTTCTCTTTCAAAATGCTTTTCGAAAATACTAACTCTTTATTTCTCTTTCTTTATGGATTTTGTGGGTGTAATCCGCTGAAAACCCTCACGAGACAAAACTCGTCCTCTAGGGGAAACCTAGAGGTTTAACGGCTTGTTGCACATGCTCAGTGCAATCGCACGACCTGCGAAAGTGGTCTAATAATCCTTAGTATAGTTTAGTTGTTTTGCTCGAGGACGAGCAAAAGATAGGTATGGGGTTTGATTGGTCGCTAATGTTGCATATTTAATATCATATATCCATATTATTATAGAATAAAAGCCTGCATTGTCCTAATTAATTGTTTGATTTATTTGCAGGCCCAATCTTTAAGGAGTTGTAGAGAAATGAGCCCAAAGCCCACCAAAATTCTAAATTAAATCAAAATTAATTCGCACTCACTAAATCAAGGCAAAATCAAGAGGTTGAAACCGATTGAGAAGAATCCTCTCAGGATCGATCGGTTAAAGCCAAGAATCCAAGGCCATTTCGTCAGAATCCTGGACCCAAACGAAGAAACAAACTGAAGATAAAGGCAGAAGAAACTCCCAGAGAAACCCACCAATAGGGTGTGGCCATCTGGCCACACCCTGGCCGTGGAAACGCGGTCCAAGCCGCGTTTCCGCGGCATTGTTGGGGAGTTAGGGGGAGCGTTTGCTCCCCTGACCTCCCCGGGATCCTATAGATTGGGTTTTTTTGCCTATAAAAGGCCTATACTTGCGCTGAAAATGGACGACCGTGCAGAGTTAGGATTTAGACTAGTTCTTCATTTCTTAGTTTAGGTTTTTGTTTTTCTTTTTCATGTAATTGTAATTTTCATTTATGTAAATAAGAGGAGATCAGACTTTCATCGAAGAACAAGAATGAAGCTGGAGCTGGAGTGACACCGGTGTAAGATTTATTTCTTTTCTTTGATTGTTATGAAATCAAATCGATGTTTTTTCTGTGTATGTACTTCTTTTTAGTCTTCTTCTTCTTCTTCTTTTCTACTTCACTTTTCTTTTTGGTACAACTGTCTTCCAAGTGAGTCTAAAGCATCGAAAGAGCCTTGCCTTTGCGAGTGCCTCCGATAGCTCATGATGATGGAATTGTGAGTCTCTCTGTATCATTTCATGCTTGAGTATCTTGATGATGTAATGTGGAAGAGACCAAAAATTGACTCTTATGGGCTATGCGCTGATTGCCTCCAATTCAAGGTAATATCGTTGTAAAGACTCAAGGTAAGCTTTTTGTGGAAAGAAGGTGAGTAATTATTTGTATTTCTTTTCTTTTATTTCTGTAAATTAAATCACAAACACCATATCTTCCAAATCACTTCTTTCCCACTTCTTTGTAAATAATCATTAGTACATAATCGCTTTCTTCATTTTCTGATTTTCTCCACTTCTTCATTTCTCATTTTCTTCTAACTTCAACATAACTCTTTTTCTCTTTTCTTTTTAAGAAACAAAGAAGAACTTTCGTTTTGTGTTCATAACGATTTCAATAAAGAACGTAAACGCTTCCATCGCAAAACCCTCCTTGTGGATCACGACCCGCATAGCCACTTGCTATAGCGGTAAGAATTGAGCACTTGCACATCTTTATTTCTAAATCTAAAATTCTGTACTTTTTGTGCAGGTTTTACCTCAATCAGGTGTAATCCACTAAAAATCCTCACGAGATAAAACTCGGCCTCTGAGGATAACCTAGAGGTTTAACGGCTTGTTGCACATGCTCAGCGTAATCGCGTGACTTGCGAAAGTGATCTAATTAATTCTTAGGTTTAGTTTTGATATTTTGCTCAAGGACGAGCAAAAGATAGATGTGGGAGTGTGATCACACATGTGCGTTGCATGTTTTCATATCATATTTGTCACACTTCTGCATTTTTATTTATGTAAAACTATGCTATTAATGTATTTTCATGTTTAATAGCGTGTAGGATAATTAAGGAAGAAAAAAAAGATAGACAGATTTATCCAATTAAATCTAAAACTTCAAAAGAAAGGGGATTCAAATCCAGATGTTCTAAAGGAATCTTATCTGAAGACCGGATATATCAGATGAGATAATATCATTCAAATTCAAGGAAAAACGGATTAGAAAAAAGAGTCTACCAAAACGCAAATCTCATGATTCAAAATGATCCAGAAAGAAGACTTAAAGGGCTACAACTCTTACGTTGATCACAGTTTCTAATTTTATCATTTGACAAGTTATACTAAGCAATCAACACGCCAACAAGCTGCAGATTAGAATTGAATATCCACATCAAATTAAGTTTGGAGATAAGGGGAGGATCCAAATTCAGAAATAGTCGGCTCCTCCTATCTTTTGACTCGTTTCTTTATCCATTTCTATCCTATAAATACCCCACACATCAGAGGCATAGGGACGATCAAGCAGAGGGAGAATAGATTCTTGTATAGGTTTAACCTAGATTCTTCTTTTTCTTTTATGTAATTTTAATTTTATTTATATAACTGAGAGGTGAGGAGAGTTTCATGGAGGAATGAGAGCAAGCTTGTACTGAGGGTGACACCGGTGTAAGTAAGTCTTTTCTTTCATTGTTATTTGAATCAAATCAAAAAAATTTCTCCTTTACTCTTGTTTTTGTTTGCTTTCCTCTGATGTGTTTGCAATCCAAGTGAATCCAATAGTCTCGAGACTGCTTCGCCATTGCAAGTGCCCTTGATGGCCTATGGTGATGAACAACTATTCATTTGCTAGTCTAACTTGCTCTTTTATTCGTAGTACAGATCAGGAATGGGAAAGATCCTACACGCCATACTTGATCGCCTTCAGAGACTAGGTAAGTCGTAGCGACGGATTCAGGTATATGGGTACGAAAGAGGTAAGTAAGAATTTTTAGTTTTCTTTTAATTAGTTTAGAATTCTACCCCAAAATCAATATTCTCCTCTTTATTTAGTTTTTTCTTTTCTTTGATAAATAAAATAACAACATCATCATCATCTTTTCTTTTACCATGTTCTTCACATCTTCTAACTTAACCTTTTCGTTTTCTTTTTCTAAATCTGAGAAGAAATTCCTAACATATTTTTGTAAACTCAAAAAGAAACGAGCTTACTCAAAACCTTCCATCGCTAGTCCCTCTTTGTGGATCACGACCCGCATAGCCACTTGCTATCGTGGTAGTATTGAAAACTTGCACTTCTATTTTGTATTTCTGAAATTTTTTATTTTTGTGTTCAAGTTAAACCTCAATCAATAACTCATATCTATCATCCTATTCATGCACAAATTTAAAATATATTCAATAAGGGTATACAAGGCATGGTCGCCCATCCAACCGCCCTTTGGTTGTTAGGGGTTATTAAAAATAAGAGTTTGAAAATAATTTAACATGTTTGAAAACTCTGCTAATTTAAGAATTAAGAAACTAGTTTAAAATAATATTTAAAAAACTAATTAAAGATCCTTCAAGACATGAAACAAAATTATATATCCCATGAAGCATTGCTAGGTACACAAAAATTATCACTTAAGATCTAAAAGGCTCAAAAATGTGTTCATAAAGTAAATATATGAGTAAACAAATGAAATGTGAGTGCACAAGAATTATGTGAATATCATATTCATAAAAACAATCAATAAGGTTCAAGACAAACATGAAATTCTTTTATCAAAAACATGAAAATCATCAAAACTATAATTTTTATCAAAACTAAACAAGCATCAAGATATATGTATATTTTGTCTATACTAAAGTATACATACATATCCAAACATAGACTAGTCCACAAAAGTATATTGCATGAAGGCAAGTGGCTCTAAGATATACATGTATATCTATTAGTTTTAGATAGAAATAATATATACATGAAGATAAATATGTACAAAAATAAGAAAAACAAGAATAAATGAAAAAAATCATCAAAACTAGGTATATATGTACATGTAATGAGTACAAGTGAGCAATAAAGCATAAACATATAATAATCAAGTGTAGCTCACAACTTGTACAAGTATAAACACAAGTTTTAACGAAATTACATCTAAACAAGTAATCACCACATGAAGTATAAAACAAATATGATCATTAGTATAAATGCATGTGTTTTAGAACTAATATATGCATAGTAGTTAAATAATAGTGAGAACACAAAATATGAATTCATATGAATATGGGTATATCTCAAAAACTATTTATGTATATCACATGCTAATAACATTGCATTTAACATAATGAGCATTAAAATCACAACATGCAAAAATTATCAATGTAAAATCATGTAAACTAAAATAAGAATTTAGAGATAGTTACTAAATCATATGAACTATTCTCTAAGTCTTCAAACTATGGTGGTCCTCCCACAAAACATCCCTTGAAAGTGATGCATTCAAAAATATGATCTTTAGGCTCAGATCGCATCCACCATCAAGGCACCAATACCCTCACGTTAAGTGAGAGCCCACACCTACATCAAATACAATAGGGGTGAATTTTGGTACCCACACTTTCTTGGATCCACGAGGGTTAGCACCTTTCCTAACCCAAACAGATTTATTTGTAAAATTTGAAATATTTATTCTATCATAACAAAACCTTGCAAGGTGGCTCGTACGTCCACAATGTGTACAAGTATACACATTAGCATAAAATTATGTGTGTGAGCATGATGAGCATGTGTATGCCGTGTTTTGCGTGCATGAATATGTGGATTATGTTTCTTTAGAAACACAGATTCCAATCGTGTGTAATTCATGGCACATTGGTTCAAAGTGGAGCCCAAACAATCTACACTCTTCTTTAAAATACAAATATCATTTTCAATGATTGAAGAAGAAGTGGAGCATGCAACATGTTTATCACTAGTAGATGGAGCACTAAAAATATGACAAACATGAGAAGAAAAATTATTTTTTAAAGAAATATTTTACTTTGAACTAAATCTAATTCTTTTGAAATTAAAACAATTTTAATTTCCAAAACATCATTTCTTTTAAAACAAAATCTAGTTTTGAAGATAAAACCTCATTTTTCTTCAAAATAAGATTAAAATCATTTTTATTTTTGAAAAAGGCATTTTCTTTCAAGGCAAGGTCAAGTTGGGATTTCAATGAGTCCATTTCATTAGAAACCTCAATTTTTTTCTTACAAAACCATATCAAGTTTAGAAAACAAATTTTTATTTTTTCTTTTAATTCAAAACTTTTTTTTCAAAAGTTTATATTTATTTAACAAGTTTTCACAAAATAGGAAAAGCTCTTCATTTAAGGCATAGACATCCATACTATCATGATCATCATTAGAAGAGCTAGCACTATCATCTAGATGAGTATCCGAATATACCTCAGGGAGTCAATCTCTTGAACCATATATAAACTTCATCAGACTCATCCACCAAGGGTTCCTTCTCCACATAGTTTGTTGTTTGTAGCTCGGAGAGGTCAATGTGCTCCACACTGTAAAAGCAGAATTACAATGAAGAAAAATAGAAAGATCATCTTTGCTTAGTGTGTGCCTAAGTGCCTCTAAGGCTTGTGTATTAGCCTCAATGTACTTGTCATTACCAAGATATGATTTCTTGAAAGTAGCAAAATAAACATGCAATCCTAGGGCTTTTAGGTATGTACTCATCTTAAACTTTTACATGTCAATGTTGGAAACATCATACATGGGAGGGGCAAGAAAATCCATGAGTGTATAAATAATATGTGTGCAAATATAAATCTAAATTAGCTATCCAAGGATCTCACTCCTACGTGGTTAAACCGAATATCAGGAGTATAGGCTCTGACACCAATTGAAATACACCTAGAGGGGGTGAATAGGTGTACTAACTAATTTAGGAAAATGATGCGGAATTTAAAACTCAATTGTAACACACTATGTGCAATCAAGAGTGAGCCCGAATTCCCCGTGAAGGGCTCTGAAAGTACTCCTCGAGATTCCTCAAAATTAAGAGTTAAGGTGCTATATGAAGCTCTCTTGGTTCAATACAAGTGTGGCACACACAAGCTATATCTAGCATATGAATATGTGCAATATAAAGTAATGCAAGATATAAGAGAGATAGAGTTGAGAGATAGTGGATCAAATACAAACAACAAGATATGTTTTGAGGTTCGAGCCACTGCTCTACGTCCCCGCCTTCACACAGAAGGATTTTCACTATGTTCACATAGGACCTTCCACAAAGGGACCTCAACTGAATAATTACAATTCTATACTTAGATTACACTACTCCTCTCTCAAATACAATTACCTATAGGCACAAAGCCAAAACAAAGAAAACATTACAATCTTGGTAATCTAATGATCACAAACAACACTTGGTGATCACAATAGACCACAAATAATTTTCCTCACAAAAATAAGATCTTATAGATAGTATTAGAGATGATAGCTCAAGTGTGAGAAAGCAAAGTGTTTGAAAAAAAAATAACAAATGAAAATACCTAGGAAAAACACAGGTAAGATATGAAATAAGGATCAAAATCAATTTCCCAAAGACTTCCATTTCTTTGATTTTTCGAACACTTTGAAAATAAATAAAATATGAAGATTTTAGGCTCAAAAACTTCTTTTAAACTTACTACAAAACACTTGAAAAGATGAGAAGAATACTCTTAAAAATCTTGGTGAAAACGGCTCAAGAGAACCCTTATTTATAGGCTCTCAAGAATATAGCCGTTGGGGTCTAGAAAAGGTCAATTTTGACCTGTCGGTCGACCGGCTAACAGTCATATTTCTGATCATTGAGCCACTGGTCAACTGCCTGGTCGACCGAGCCTAAAGGCACTTAGCCTTGTCGGTTGACCGCCGACCGGCACTACTTGAGAATTGGGTAGTTACAGCCGGTCGACCGCCCGGTCGATGGGCCTTATAGGTAAGGCCTTGTGCATGTTCGTGTGTACATGGTCGACCGACAGGTCGACCGACCTCTGGTTCGGTCGATCGGTCGGTTGACCGCCAGCAGGCTCAGGTTAGGGTTTATAGGGTTTGAAAACTTGGTCTGTTTAACACCTATAAATTCTCATAAATTTCACAAAAATAAGTTCTTATAAATATTTGAAAAACAAATATATGTGACCAAAAATCAACACATATTATAAACTATTTGAACTATTTTTGTGATATAGAAATTAAGCTTTAAACCAAAATCGATATTTTCCAAAATACAAATTTTGAAATGAAAATCCGATTTTTCTCAAACTTGTATAAATACAAAAACAAGATATTTAAACTCTTTTGAAGCATAAAGTGTATGGATAGAATCCAATACACGTATAAAAGATATATCTATATTTTTGATATTAAATCCAAAATAAGTTTTGTTAGTTACAAAACTCTAAACACATGAAATAAAATCATCAAAATAAGTTTTTCTAAATATATGAAGTATAGATGTATATAGATGAAATCCGATATACATTAAATCATGTAAACTTGTCTTGATTCTATCTATTTATGAAAATCATATATATGTGTACTTAAAATCTGAAACTGATTAAACCGAAAACCAAACGTAGAGAACTTGTGTGTATGTGTGTGAACTTAAGCATATCAGCACTAGTTTATCTTATACAAGATCTAAACACAAACTAAAACTAAACAAACTGAAGTCTTCTTGTAGAACTACTTCTCCAAGCCGACTCGATCCAAACTAGATCCAAAGAGCTTGACTCCATCAGAGTGCTAGATGCGATCTTAATGCGCGAGCTCTTGAATCTACATATCTTAGATCCAAAACTCCTTTGTTGAAGCTAAGTACCTACTAAAATCTTGATTAATAACTGAAATTATATAATCACAAGATCATTAGTACTATAACGACATGAGTTAATCATCATCAAAACTAGAGTAATGGTCTTTGGGCTAACAACAGTACCTCTTTCTTCTCTACATGCATGAAGGTATACCTATTAAGTCTCACATTATAGAATTTTCCTCTATTCAATGATCTAGGTAAGATAAAGGTTAAAATAGAAGATGACGATCAAGAAATTCTATTACTGTGCTCTTTACCTTCTTCATATAAGAGCTTTTGGGAAGTTATCATCTATTAAGGCAAGTCAACAATCAAGCTCAATAAGGTCAAGGAGTATCTGCTCAACAAGAATAAAACTGATACCCAGTTAACGGGTGAGTCTCATTAAATTTCAAGCAAGTTTATTATTCAAGGGAGAAGAGTAATAATGAAAGTTTCACAAGTAACTCAAGATATAAGAATTTGACGTGGAACTATTATCACAAGAAGGGGCACATTAGAGCTGATTGTTGGCTTCAAAAGAAGAATAACCAAATGCTAATGTCGTTGAACTGGCTGAAGAAGATGAAGATAAGTGCCACATTCTATCTATTACAGACAGATTAGTTGGTAACAAATAGATGGATTATTTACTCTTGATGTTCATAGCACATCAGTTCCAATAGGAAAATATTCTCCCATACACTTCGGTTCAAGGGGGAGAAGTATTCATGGAAAATTCTGCTACAAACTAGGTGATTGGTGAAGGAAAAATCTAGTTTTGGTCTCATGATGGATTCATCACTACTCTTCAAGGTGTTCGTCTTGTTCCCGAATCAAGATACAATCTCATCTCTCATGGATCCCTACAAGGGGAAGGGTTAAGTTTCAGTTCTGAAGATGATCTTATGGAAGTCTCCAAAGAGGCCCATGTGAAGTTTTAGGCCGATGGTGTCGGCAATGTGTATATATAGCGAAATTAAAAGTGACAGTTGGTGGATTGCAGTTATCCTTGGCTTCGAAGGTGGCAGTTGTGGAACAATCAGAGACTATAATGATTTGGAGCTCGGATGTTCAGTTGTACTCTGAAGAGAGACTGGGATTAAGAGTGTAACAAGGAAGTCCAGATCGTTACTCTTATGGTGGAGCAAATTCTCATAAATCCTGTATAGATCAAGAAGATCATTGGGAGATAAAGTTCAGGTTGGGCCTGAACTTATTTGACCTAATCAAGTTGTGAACCCCATGATGCGGTTATGAAGAAGAGGGAGTGATATGGAGATGAAGACAAGATTTGTTCAATTATGCTTGGATGCGAGCATTTGGAGCATGGTGGCTATTTTCGGACATGAACGTATTCGAGTAAAGGGGAAGATTGTTAGCATTTGTGACTGGAATATATTGTGAAGGTACACAAAACTTTAGAGATAAAAGAACGAACATGCATAAGCTGTGCACATTACCAGTCAACTAATATTGGGTATAGTCGACTAATCACATGGATTAGCCAGCTAATACATTGTATAGTCGACTAGGTTGGTCAACAGAGAGTTGGGGTTCTCGAATTTTGTCAGACTAGTCGACTAGTATTTTGGCCTAGTCGATTAATACATGGTACCTAGTTGACAAATGCCGGATTTGACAGTTTCTTTTCTGGATCTATTTTCAGATTCAAGTTGAATTCAGGTGTCCTTTATTCTAAGGCGGTGATTATTCGTATTGATGAAGTTTGTTTAGAAGTATGAGAGTTTTATGGTCTATAAATAACCCCTTAGGGGTTGCCTTCAATATAATCCAATGAATTTGTAATTTCTAATGGTGTAATTCATCTGGGTGAGAGATTCATGAGAGAAGCTTAGCCACAAGGGTTCGCTATTCTTGGCGGCCATCAAGGGCTTGTAAACTTCTCGGCGTGAGGTGTAAGTAATTATTATTGGACTCTCCTAAAGTTTTAATTAAGTTTCTTCCCTCCCGTGGACGTACACATGATTTATTTGATTGGTGGAATCACGTAATATTGTGTATTAATTTTCTATCTACTTTGAAATATCTTCTTCTCTTTTTCTCATAGTTCTAGTAGATCATGTAGTTAGTTTCCATTATGCCGCCCAAGTCGATACGGTCATCAGGTCGTGTCTGAATTCACAACAGTAACAATGCATAATAAGCTTTAAAGTTGGCATCATATTCCTTAGTGGCAATGTCGGACCATGTGTCATTATCACCCTTCAGAGAAACAAAAAGTTTAGTTATAGCCTTGGCTACACGGCTACCTTGGGATTCCAAGAAAACAGTCATTTTAGCTTTCCAATTGGGAAAGTTAAGTCCATCAAACTTGGGTGAATAATGAATAGTTCTATTGGCTATGTGTGTGTAGCAAAAATAGTGATTGGCAAATAATAGGGTCACTTTTCGGTGATTAAACTGAATAGCAAGAGCACTCGCTCTGATACCAATTGAAAATCACCTAGAGGGGGTGAATAGGTGATGTGCTAATCAAACATGGAATTTAAAAACTTTAACTAATAAAAACTCAATACACAAATGATAACCAAGAGGTGAAGCTGAATTCTCGGTGAAAGGCTCTATACTTCTCCTCAGGATCCTCTATAATAGAGTTGAGGTGCTTAATTGATCTCCTGGATCAAACAAGTGCAATCATACAAAACTATATCAAGCATGTAATGATAAGCAATAATAAGTAAGTAAGATATAAACAAGAATGAACAGAGTTGAGTTGAAAGTAATATGAGCAAGCGCAAACACGGGAGATTTATTTCGAGGTTAAAGCCACTTGCTCTATGTTCCTGCCTTCACCGCAATAAAGATTTCCACTATCTCTACTAAGAATTCAACTTCAATGGTTCTACACAGGAACCGGAGCCTCAACTCCAACCTCCAATCCTCTACCCAAGAAGAGAGTAGAAAATGGAGAGTAGAAAATGGATCTACACAAGACCCGAAGCTATAGCTCCCACCTCCAATCCTCTACCCAAGAGGAGAGCACAAAAAACTAAAGATTACAATCACTTGGTGACCACAAAGATCACAAGTTAAGAATTCTCACAACAAAGATCATATAGGATAGATATAGAGATGATGGGTTAAGCCTGTGTGAGAAAACTAGGAATTTGAATCTGAAGCTTTTCAAAAAATAATTGGGAAAACTTCTCTAAAGACATAGGAATTTGTAGCACAAAAACTAATTTCTCCCCAAAAAAAACTTATTTTCTTCATTTTTCAAATAAAAATTCAAAAACTTAAACTTAAATATAGGCTTGAAAATCTTGGTTTAAAACTCTCTACAATGGGTCCTATTTATAAAGAATAGGATGAGACCATTAGAGGCTAATACCAGTCATACATGTTTAAACCCAAATAAAGTAAATAATATCCGTATGAAAATAAAACAAAACATAAAAATTTAAAAACTAACTGTTAAAGACAATCTTTGCTTTTGACAGCAAAACGGTCGACCACCCAGTCGATCGCCAATTGCTATTTTTATAGCCGTTGGAGCCAATGATCGACCGCATGGTCGACCTTCCAGAGCAATACTTTTACTCTGCATAACTAGCGGTCGACCGATCAAAGAGCTCTATAGCTCCCAAGCCAACAGTCGACAGCCCGATCGACCATGTTCACAAGCACTTGGCTTGTGTGCATTAGGCCTGTCAATGGGTCGGGTCCAGACCGGGACCCGACCCGATTAAGCGGGTATGGAAAGAGCTGCTCTGAACCCATACCCGTTTACCCGTATACCCGTATACCCAATTATTAAATGGGATGGGTCGGATTTTACTTGAACCAGACCCGATTATCCATTTCAAAATATAAATATAAATAATACTAATAGAATTAAAATCCTAGAGATCTAGGCTCTAGACTCCATGAGTAAATGATCCCTTTGTGTTTTAGATGTTGAAGATTGTTGGTTGATTAGTAGATGATCCTATTACTGTGTTTCCCTAAATAAATTAGGGGGCCTTACTTTAAATTTTTTTCTTTATTAAAGCCTTTCATCGAAAATTTTCCCTCCACCTCTTGCACATGGTTGCATTTCATCCTTTATTGATATTAAAACATGCTTTCTCTCTTTTTACAAAAGTTTTTTTCCCCTCCCTTCATGTGTTTTTGTTATTATTTTTATTTATGTATCTTGTTTTTTTTCTTTTGTTATAGGTTCGGATAAACGGGTCTGGACCCGTGGGTACAGCGGGTCCGGATGAAAACCCACCTTCTGGACCCGCGGTAAACGGGACGGGTATGGTACCCTCTTGGGTAAACGGGTCCGGGTCTGGTACCACCTGTATCGCCCCGAACCCGACCCATTGACAGGCCTAGTATGCATGCCTGGTTGACTACCTGATCGACCGTGTGCAGAAGCCAATAGGCTTGTTACACATCCGGTTGGCTTATGACACGTCCGATCGACCAATCTGGGCCAAAAACCTGTTTGGTTTTTTTTAAATTCTTTTAAAATCCAAATAAATTTCTATAAATTAAACAAAAATAAGTTCATATAAATACATTTGAGTACAAATATGTGAGATTAAAAATCAATACATATTACAAACATGTGAACTTATTTTTGAGATATCACAACCATTTTGAAATAAAAACTTGATTTTCTAAAAACAAAAAACGTAAAAACATAAACCGGTTAAAACGAAAGGGGCTAAACCAAAAAATATGGGTTTCAATCTTTGAAAAATAGTAGCAAACTTTGGTGTGTATGTGTGTATAAGCTTGAGAATCAAATCTAATTTATACTTTATAAAAATCTAAGCAACCTTACAAACTAGAGTCTTCTTCTTGAAATTATCTTCTTTTTCATCTTGACTCGATCAAACTTGATTCTTTCATGCTAGACTCCTTCTAGCGTATTTGATATAATCTTTATACTTGAGCTCTTGAAAACAATAGTTATCTTCAAAAACTTGACTCTGAGCTTCTTGTTGAAGTTGAACACTAAAAAATAATTTTGAATAAATCTAAAACTAAAACAACACAAGATCATTAGTATAATAAATACATGAGTTTAATCATGATCAAAACTAGAGTGATGGGCCTTTAGGTCATGAATTAGTCGACTATTGAGAGAGTTCATCGACTTATCTTGAAGATTAGCCGACTGTGAATCTTATTGTTGTCGCTGTCTTGGCTTCATACATCAGTCTCTCTCTTCAAAAAATTCATCCTCGAGTTTCAATCAATCGAACCATGAACGATGCCATCTTTAGCAAACACCACTTGAGGAAAAGTTTGATCCCAAATTGATCTGCCTCAAAAATCTTCCAAAATGCAAAAATTGATAGAACTTGGTACACCATGTAAACCACCTATAGTCAAGTTATATGGAATAAAGGGTATTCCCTTAGAAAATTTGAATTTTTTCCACTTATAACTCGACATGTCGTATATCTCCTTATAGTTATAGATCAATGATGGATCGTGCTTTCGTCATGCCCATCTGTCAATAGTAGGTGATATGAACTTGAAAAACTAAAAGCTTGCATCTTGAGCGACTCTCCTTCTGCATGAAAAGATCTTTGAAATCATGAAGAATAGTTGTACTATATTGCCAAAGCAGTTTAGTCTCTCCCATATGTTCCAACTTCATCTCCTCTAAAACTTCAGTAGAGGAAACAACCTCTTCCTTGACCACTAAAGCACAGTTCTGCTTTGTTTCCTTCGATTCCACAAAACACTCACCTCGATTGCATATGGATATAAATTTTGGCTTCTCTTCTTTTATAGGCTTTGGACTAGGCGGAATAGGCTTCATGGCAATTCTTTTGTCCTTTCAAGTGAACACATATATGTTCCTCTTACCTCTATAGGTCGTATCAATATTGTATTGTCATGGTCTCCCAAAAGAATATGACATGTGTCCATGTCAATTTACATCACAAGCAACATTATCTTGATAATATTTGCCAATTGAAATAGGAACATGACATTAATCTGTTATCTTGATAGAGGGGTCCTTCTTAATCCAACCAGTGATGTAAGAATGAGGGTGTGGTTTCGACTCTAGCTTCAAATGATCTACAAGTGTTCTAAACATGATGTTTTCGCAGCTTCCATTATCAATGTTGAGTTTACATACCTTATTCTTGACCGAGCACCTTGAGTAAAAGAATTGATGCCATTGCATAGTATGGGGGTCTTTTGGTCACACTGCAATAACTGAACAACACAAGTGCAGATTCGTTGATGGCTGTAAGGGCGTATAGTAGCCGTGGTTGAGAAAAATTAGTTGATGGATATGGTATGGTCGTTGTGGTGGATGTAAAGGTGGAGGTGATGGAGGAAGATTAATTGATGGACGACCATGTACGCTTTAGTACATAGACTTTAGTCATCGATTTTGAGGGACAATCTCTTAAGTTCTTGGACCATTGATCGGAGCGGAACAAGCACTTTTAAAATGTGTATTTATGAAATCAATGAAAAGCTAGTATGTGCTAATTTTTTCTCGATACTTCCGTTATAGCATTGGCTCAAAGGGTCGAATCCACAGGGACAGGAGGCGATAGAAGCATTAACAGTTCGTTCACGTGTTATGTTAACAATTCCTTCTTTGTTAAAAGAATGAGAAAATGATAAAGAGAAGAAAAGAAATCTGAAAGTGATAGATGGAGAAGGCGATGAAATCGGTGATGAGAAAACAAAAGAGAATTGGTTGTGAAATCGGTGAAAGAAAACAAGAAAGTAGAAAATAAGAGATAAAAGAAAATGAAATAAGAAGAAGTTTTGGAAAAATGATAAAAGCGTTTGGAAATCGATTTTTAAAACAAGATAAAAAGAAAGAGGAGAACTATCAAACAAAACTCATGGCTACTAACTACTAATTTCTCCACTAACCATGCTAACCTCTTAGTGATAGTTACCTCACATGGATCCTTGGCCATCACTAGTCCTCGGCTTCAAGAGACGATACAAAGCATGGCACATAAGATTATTCATTAACATTCAAACCACACATCCATTCCACATAATCAAAATGCAAGCTACTATTAGATCATCAAAATCATGTAGAGGTGAGCATGAAATAAAATTAGTATTGCAAGTTAAGAAATTAGTGGATTAGATGTTAGAATGTTAGAATGTTAGAATCCATCATCATGAGCCATCAATGGCTTTTGCAAGATCAAGGCCTTGTAGAGGCTATTAGATTCCTGTGGATTATCAAGTAAGTTATTAGCTAGTTAGTGGTTAGAAGTTAGATTGCCATGAAAAGAAAAACTAGCTAACATCTTGTAGAAGATGGAGGAGATTACATTGGAGAAGAAAGGAGACACCTTTACATAGATTATCACCATCTATTACATCAATATCTCTCTATCTCTCTCTGAATCAACTCAGCCCTACTACAAGATCTAAAAATAAAAGAAAATATAAAATAAAAGAAGAAGAACACCTACACTAGAATAAAAGAGAGAAAACCTAGCCTATTTTCAATCTGCTCCCATTCTGGGTCTCCACAGGGGTATATATGGGCGAAAGAAGGATCTGAAAGGTGAGACGAGGCTACGCGTCGAAAATCCACGTGTGGACCCATCATATTACCGCAGAAACGCGACTGTTTTCGCGATAATACCAGGGACCTAGGTCTCTTGTTTTGGTGCATAGATTCGTGTCACTTCAGGGACTGTCCAGATATGCTCAGATTCGGTTAATTTCGTCCAGATTTGCGTTAGACACCCGCAAGGGTCTAGGTTCAATGCACCTTCTAACAACTCCCTTGCTTGGCCTCCAAGAAATGTGGATTTAATTACCCGAAATTGGGTTTAATTAAGCTCTTATTACCTTTTTACCCTCCTTGTCTTGATTATCTGCAAGAGAGATCAAAATACGGTTTAGACCGACATTTTATTCATAAATCAGTAGAAAAATGCGATATAATAATGCAAAACTGTAGACTAATCAACCATACTGTCTAAGGTTGACTTGATAGTATCGACCTCTCTTTCAGCAATGCCCATCCTTATAGAAAGGCTTTGCAATTCATCACCGTCTCCTACAATTGCCGAAAAGTAGTCGAAGCTCTGATACCACTTGACGCAGACAAAGAAGGGAAGATGGCAGCTAGATCTCTTTCTAGTGCCGACGAACCCTAAAGGATACCTTTAGATAGAATAAAACTCGAATCCACGAGCACAACAACTCGAATTCATGAGCAAAAGAAAACAACTCGAATCCACGAGCAATTGAAAAGAGAAACTCAATTCTATTGACTGAAAAATTGATAAAATTTAAAAGATAATTTCAAAAACAAAGATACAAGGGTCTTAAATAGGCTTTAAACGTAGAAGTCTAACATAACTAGAAAACTAGAAATAAATAAAGAAAAATAAAACAAATTGAAATACAAATTGGACACGAAAATAAAATCCTAAACAGAATTTGATTTTCTAATATAGAGGTCGGTTGACAAGCTTAGTCGACTAATGAAAGTGATTAGTCGACTAATAAGAAGCTCAAAAAATTATCAACCCTCTGTTGAACCAGATAGTCGACTACTGAGATTGGATTAATCGACTACTAAGAGAGTTAGTCGACTAATCTTGATGATTAGTTGACTAATGTGAATCTTGTTGCTATTGCTGCCTTGGCTTCCAACATCAGATAGAGAATTTAAGAAGGAGAATTTGAATGATTATAGAATTAAACTCTAAAATTCTCCAATTAAGAAAGTGTTAATGAGAAGTGGGTGAAGAGAATTAATGAGAAATAAAAACACAATCACTTCTCAACTAGAAGTTGTTGAAGAGAATTGATGAAGATCAAGGCACAATAACTTTTCTATATTTCAAAATTTTTGAGATTGGGAAAATTGAGGCTTAGTTTCAGATCGTTACCTTGAATTGGATATGAGATCTCATTGAAAGCTCAAGGAACAGACCTCTCAGAAATATGCTCCTTAGACACGAGAGATTAGCCCGTTATGTATTTAATGCTCGTTGCAGAAATCAGACAAGGAGAAGCTCACTTTCGACGACATTAAATGAGTTTGCAACTTGAGAAGAAAGAGGAAGAAGAATTACCACTATAGCAGTTGAAGAAAAAAAGAGAGATAGGTGCAAACGGTAATAAAATAGGTTGAGAATAGAAATGATATGAAAGTACAACTAGTAGTCCACTTGTTGATGAGACGTGACATGCCGATCAACTAGTCACATGGGTCAAAGTGTGATGGGGACTTATACACATCCATGTCAAGAGAAGAGATGTGTGTGTGAGAAAGAGAGAGAATTAATAATATATCAATAAACTTTTGAAGTTCTCTCTATCAGTCAGAGCTTGCCTAAGTGAAGTAAAATAATAATTTAAGATTTTTAAGGTGAAATGACAGAAATATAACTTAACATAACTCATTTGCATTCTACCACTCAAATTTCTGGTAGAATGGGATACACAAACACACACACACACACACACACACACACACACACACACACACATAGAGAGAGAGAGAGAGAGAGAAACATAATCAAGGAATTTAGTCTTATGAGCTAGGATTATTTTTGTGGAAATTTTCAAGAATGGGAAGATTGAATACTGAGAATTTCTATAAATGCCAAATGAAGGTAATTAATTTTTCTCGTTAATTACTTATGTATTTTCCTGTAAATATAAAAGTTGAAGCTTGATTCTTTTGCTCCAAAGGCTCTTGTATAACTTGATTTAACTTTGACATAGTTTGAATTTGTGGAGCTTGATTATCCTTCCATCCTCCATCTAGATGTGACAATTACAACTTGATTCTATCCATCCTCATATAAACTTGTCTTATCATGTAATAAGACAAAACTACTAATATAAACTCATTAGTAACTAATTTATAAGTTATTACATATCATCACAATCTTTGGAATTACAGTATTTTCTTAGGATGTTCTGGTCGAGAGAGTATAAAACATCGGTATAAAAGATTGAGTGGGATCAGTGAGGCTGGTTATAGTAAAGCTTAGCTAAAGCTGCTCTATTTATGAAAATGTAAGAGATTAGGTTGACTTTGCCCTCATGCTACGCCATTTTTCTGAAAGAAGATAATCTCATTTTTCTTCCCCGAGGGATCTCTGTTTCCTAGCCACTTACAGTTCTGTTCGGTCCTCTTCCCAATGGGTATGGTATATGTGAGAACAAAGCAAGAAGTTCTATTATAAGAAATCTTTCTATTCCTATAGTGGAATAAGCCGAGTGAACTACGTGTGTCCTGCCTCCGAGGAATCACGTTGGTAGAATAAATGATTGAAAAAAGAAATGCACTTTCTGAATACGTCAGTTTTCGACACTGAAGCTCATAGTGGAGTATAAAAAAGAAATCAATAAAATTTAGTCATTTGTTGATTCTGTTTTGAAGGCGTGCTCCCTAAAGCTTCTATTTCATACTGAAATGCTTTACTGAAAGTGCACACCCACTTCTGTTTTCTTGCAATAAGCTTCCTCCTAGTGGCATTCTCCGCAAACAACTAAGTGTTTTCAGAGATTGATTTTCTCCTCTATTCCAGGAACCATAATGGAATCAGAGTCCATGTTCGAATCATTTCCATCCACCCAAAGACTCATATCCTATTTTCTTAAAGATGTGGCATAAGTTATATAGTCATTCTTCGAAAGATTTTTCTGTACCATTACTATCTTATTCCATTTTTTGCCCACAGAGTCAAAGATTTCTGATTTATCCATAATTGTTTAGCTCTCTGTATTAGGCTGAGACTCCTGCCATGACACCCAGTTGGCAAACCATTTTCCTTTGCCAACACAACCTCCAGGCTGTTCCACAACAATTCGCTCATGATTTGATCTATATGTTCGCAGCCTTGGTTTTTTTCGTTATTTACTAGAGCCTGTTGTGCGCAGTGGTGGGAAACACAACAACCACTCTTGAGGAATCCGCCCACCTGGCGGAGACTCGATGTAGCCGGAGAAACAACCAACACAATAGGGACAACAACCAACAGAAAAAGCAATCAACATACAAATTTAACGAGATTCGGCAACGTGCCTATGTCCTCGGGGCAAGGTAGAGAGAGAGATTTTATTGATTCAACAATCAATACAACTAATACAAGAGGGGAACTTGAGGGAATTCTTAGGAATTCTTTTGGGATTCTTAGGGATACTTTGGGATACAATACATGAGGGCTCTAGTCTCTCTTTTATAGCCATAGAGTCCCTAGATTTAAGGAAACCCAGATTGGATTTGATTCCATCCAGAAAAGGAATCTGAATCCTAAAAGGAAAGTCCAAACGTGCCTGTCGGTTGACCGGTCGGTCGACCGACCCATGCCATGGTCGACCATGTCGATCGATCGCGCCCAACCGAGAGCAACCCTCCTTTTAGTCGGTCGATTGGGCGGTCGACCGCTTCCTTCCTGTGCACGTTCGTGCCCACCGGTTGACCGGGCGGTTAACCGGCCTCCTCCACCGATCGACCGGGAGCACAATCTGGCCTGCTCAATGCGCCGTTTCTCGCTCCTTGATTTCTGATCTCTGTGCTAACTTCCTGTACTCCTCTATCTCCTCTCTCTCACAATTCTCCACCTCGGTGAAGATTTTTCAAATTTGAGCCGATCTCCAACGAACTCCAGTCTATTACCTGGCGAAATCGACACACGATCTCGGCGAAATCGATACATGATCTCGGCTTGCGCGCTTCGGACGAAATCGACACACGATCTCAGTGAAATCGACACACGATCTCAGCTTGAAATCTGTAGCTCAGCTATCAACTAGGATGCACCACACATGCCTTCCCTACACTTCACCTTAGGAGAACTTTCATACATGTCGATCACCGAACGTGTCTCCAACTCAGCAACTACATGACCTCACGAAGAACTCATCATGAGCCAACACTGACTCTCCAACTGACTATCTCTATCTAGTCTACATACCTTCATCTGACGGTCCAACCAAGTCTGAGTAGAGCACACTGAACACCATCATCGGCTTCAACAACTAGATGCACACCCCTCCTATGCAAGCTCAACCATCTTCTCACCAGAAAATCAACCTGTTCATCGAGATCACAACACCTCACCTCTACGTGAAGTCTAACTAGCCATAACACTCCACCTCTATGTGAAGTCTCTCACCTCCATGTGAAGTTCCAATCGGCTTCTCGAGAACCCAAATAGCTTCATACGGGTTGCATCACCAAATTTTGGCTACGCCATTACGGCTGACTACGTACCTTACCCAAAGGATCAAGCCAACCGTAGTTCATTCGAATGAGTTACATCAAGCTCAAGCACTTGTACCTGGATCTGCAGCAGCGAACCTATCTGGCTGAGTCATATGAACCTCCTCACGACTGTCATGGAGAACAACGGCCTTCAACTTGAGCTTGTCGCTATTACAAGCTTGAGATTCATGCTTCTTACCCACGAGTATGGTTTTATCTTGGTTCCAATGGCTGCAAACAACTCGACATTCTGATCAATGTCTTCAACCTGTTCAGCATCAACCCTGGCTACATGATCTCCACCCAGTGTCACATCCGGTGAAGACTTATCTGATGCCGAACCAACTGGAGATGGTAGAGTAGCATCAACCTCCACCCGCTGCGATACTTCCTTGGTCTCCGCCCTCTCCACCTGCTGAGAGATGGTAGACTTCAACATTGAAGTCTCATCAAATGTAACATCTTACTTAATACGATCTTCTTGTTTTCGGGATCCCACAACCTATAGCCTTTCATATTCTTTTTGACACCCAAAATACAAACCTCTTTGCTCGCGGATTCACCTTGTCATTCTTGGCACTGAAGTAGGTCGGACTTTCAAATTCCTGCAGCAAACCATGATCTTGAGCAGCTTTCCCAAACCAAATTTTCAATGCAGCTTTACCTCCTATCGTAGTCGATCCATTTATGAGATGGCTATCATACACAATCGCGTCAGTCCAAAACGATTTGTCTAATCTTGCATTAGACAACAAATACCGAACCTTCTCCAGTAAGGAACGGTTTACTTCCTTAGCCAACCCATTTATACCTTTTGTGAAGTGAGTACGAATACCGGTGTTCTGGCCAAATCGTAGGAATTGGTTCATGTATCTTCCAACACTACCAATCTGTAGCTCCTTGATCTTCCTACCAATCTGCTTCTCCATTCTTCCTCTCCACTTCACCAACATATCTAGGGCTTCACACCTTTGTCTCATGGGATATATCCAACAATGCCTAGATAAACTATCAACAAAAGAGACAAAGTACCTGTGACCTCCAAGCGATGCAGTCTTAGCAGGTCCCCAAACGCTTATGTGAACACAATCAAGAAGACCTTCTGAGCGTTGAGTACTGGTGCTGAATTTCACTCTTCTTGTCCAGAACGCTGTGTTCACCTTCCAAGTTGCAAGTAGCAGCACCTTCTAATGATCCCTTCTTTGCAGGAGCTCGCAAAGACTTTTCACCTCCATGTCCGACCTTCACCTGCCAGACCTTCGTGCTACCATCATCTGAAGAACTAGATGTCTCCACCTGACCTATAGCCGTACTACCCTTCAAGTAGTAGAGATTGTCCCGGTGGACGCCCTTCATCACCACCATCGAGCCTTTGATCATCTTGAGAACACCATCTCGTACATATATCACAAGACCCAATGCTTCCAAATCGCCAACAGTTCCTTTTGAGTTGAGGTACATACCTCACCTCCTTCAATTCTCGTACTATCCCATCATCCATCTTGATACTGACTGTACCCATCCCTTCTATATTACACGGATGATCATCACCCATGACCGTGTAACATCCATCTAGCTTCTCAAAACTAGAAAATCAGGCCCTGTTCAGGCACACATGATAGGTAGCTCCGGTATCTAAGATCCACTCAGTATTATCTGAGTTACAAACAGTAGGAGTAGTAACAGAGAGAGAGAATACCGATGAGTCTTCAGCCGATCCATCCGCCTGTGCGAGATTCGCCTCGATATTTGACTCCACCTTCTTACCTTTGGCCTTCGGGCATTCAGCTTTCCAGTGCCCTAGTTCCTTGCACAAGGCCCACTGATTCTTCTTAAGATTTCTGAAGCCTAATTTGGACTTCAATCTTCCCCGATCATTCTTCCCTTCCTATTGGAACTTCTGCCTCTTACCTCCAATGCCTCTGTTGTTATGCTTCAGAAGAAGACAGCATGTCCTGTCTCCTTACTTCATAACTCACAAGAGCAGCCGACACCTCACTGTAGTTAAGGGATTTCCTTTCATTGAGAAATGTAAGAGTAAAGGTCTCATACTCTTCCCTAGGAAGAGAGTTTAAAAGTATTACTGCCTTATCCTCTTCACTAGTCTCCACATCCACATTAACTAGATCTATAAGAAGCTTCGTATAGCGGTTCAAGTGTTCATTGACGGAGCATCTTCTTTGCATTTGAAACCCATAGAGCTTACTCTTCAACTGCAATCGCGACTCTATGCTTTTCGTCAGATACTTCTTCTCAGGATCTCCCACAGCTATCTTGCAGATGTCTCATGCAACACCTGATACTTGATGTCTTGTGTCAGACAAGACCTGATCAAGCCACATGCTGAACGGTTCATCTTGTCCCAATCTTCTTCCGTCGTTGATGTGCGCTTCTTCTCTAACCGTAGAGTGTCTTCGAGGTTTGATGCCGTCAGTGCATCCATAACCTCACATCTCCACATACCAAAGCTGTTCGTGTCGTTAAACTTCACCACATCAATCCTTGGATGTGGATTCATGGATCTCACAGATGTACTTTCTCCAGCCATCTTCTCAACTGATTCCTCAAAGCAATGTGGAAATAAACGGAGTTAGATAAAACAAACTAGATAAAGAAGGATCTTTACCTCCACCATCTTCTCAACTGATTCCTCAAAACAATGTGAAAACAAACGGAGTTAGATAAAACAAACTAGATAAAGACAGGATCTTTACCTCCACGCGAAACCCTCGAAGAATTTCTGAAGCAATCTACTCCTCCAAATTGATTTCTCGAGCAATCTACACCCTGTTTTTGAGATCGACATACGATCCCACAAACAGTCCCAACGCTGATCCGAGATCGACACACGATCTCTGCCAATCAGCAACAGATGCCCTTGAAACAACAGATGATCCCACGACGAACCTGGGATGCTCTGATACCATCCCCCAAAAGACTAGCCTTTAGGTGGAGTTGCCCAAATCCTTATAAACCCAAGACCATCCACATGTCTAGCCTGTTGGCCCAAAGGCATATCACCCTAGTTTTGATGATGATCAACTCATGAAGTTATGTTTACTAATGATCTTGTGTTTAATTAGTGACAGATTCATTATCAAGATCTTAGTAGGTGCATAGCTTAACAAAGGATAAAATGTCAAGATTTGGAGTTAGCACGGTGTGATCCAAGGAGCTTTTGGATCAAGCTTGGACCAAGTCAAGAAGATGAGAAGCCTTCAAGTGAAGACTTCAAGAAGATGAAGACTTGTGTCTAGGTATAATATTTTGTTTTTGTTTTAGAGTAAAATGTAAAGGATAGAGTAGTTGGTGGATTGCTCAAGTACATATACACACACACTCTTCATAGAATTATTTTCATAAAAGATTTTTTAGTTTAGAAAAGATTTTTCATTTTGGAAAAATAGAAGTTTGGTTTTTGGTGTTTCTCATATACTTATCTTTTAACCAAAACCAAGTTTATGTTTATTGTCAAAAACATAGATATTTCATTTTGATTGTGTAGTGGATCATATCCATACACACTATGCTTTAAAAGTATATCTTGTTTTTGTATTTGATGAAGATTTGGAAAAACATGTTTTAGAAAAATCAAGTTTGAAAAAATACTAGTGTTTGCTTTTGATAAAATTTGCAAGACTCAAAAATGAATTGATATGATTGATATATGTCTTGAAATTTTTATCACTTGTTTGTGTTTCATTATAAAATGTTAAAACAAGTTTTATGGGATTTTCAGAAAAGATAAAAGATTTTTATAAAATATTTTTCCCAAGTTTTCTTGCCCAGTTTTCAGTCCAGGCTTCAATCAGTCGACTAAGTCAACTGACCTAGTCGACTTGGCTGAAGTCGGTCGACCGGGCCAGTCGACTGACGTGCACAAATCTGTGCACGTTTGGAAACCCTGGGACGGTCGACCGGGCCGGTCGACCGGACTGAGAGCAGTGCTCTCTGTTTGTTTGGGTCGACCGGACCGGTCGACCGTGGCTCCAACGGTCAGAAATCCGACCGTTGGCGGTCGACCGCACCGGTCGACCGGCAGCTCAGACAGACCCCAACGGCTATATTTTTCTGGCCTATAAATTTGGGGGTTTGTGGACAGTTTTGACATAAGATTTTTGGAGACTTCTAAGCCAGTTTTTCTCACTCTTTCCAGAGGTTTTCTCCACAAAATAGAGAGCTAATTCTTCCAATCAAAGGGAAGTTTTATTAAGAGTGTGTAAAAGAGATTCTTTGAGTTTTCCTCCACCTTTCACATCCTTGTTTTCTCACACCACACTTGAGCTATCCATTGAGCTATTCATCCTATAGGTGTGTTGTAGTGAGAGTGCTTTAGGTGATCAAAGTGTTGTGATCACCAAAGATCTTTTCTTTGTTCCTTGAGGAGACGGGCAAGTGTGCACGTGATTGTTTTGGGTCCAAGTGTGGACTCGGGTGTTTTGAGTTCGGGTGCGAGCTCATTGTTTGAGGTGCGGCCTCGGCGAGCCGGTGGGCTTGCAGTGTGTACGGGACTAGGGAGTCCGAGGGCTTGTAGGTGTTGCGGCACCGAGGAGAGATCCATTGGGATCTTGCATAGTGGAAATCCTTCGTGTGTCGAAGGCGGGGATGTAGAGCAAGTGTGCTCGAACCTCGAAACATACCCTTGTGTTTGCGATTGCCTTTTCTCTCTCTCTCTCTCCCTTACTTGTTTATATCTTGCATTCAATTATTGTCTATCTTTATATGCTTGATATATTCCTTGTGCTTAATTGATATACTTGCGTGGGATTGTTTGCTAACACTTGTATTCAACCAAGAGAACCAACGCGGCACCTCAACCCATTCAAGGGGATTCTAGAGGAGTTTGTCCAGAGCCCTTCACGGGGAATTCGGCAACACTCTTGTGTTATACATAGTGTATAGTGTAAAAAGTTTTTATTTTGGTCATAATTGTTTTTAGCTTCCGCATTATTTGCATCATTTAGCATTAAGTGACCACTAGATTAGCCTTCACCTATTCACCCCCCCTCTAGGTGAACCTACAATTGGTATCAGAGCTTGGTACTCTGATTTTAGGTCTAACAACCTAGAGTAAAAGATCCTCTTTTAAGGCTAATCACAATATTTTTGTACACACACCATGGACTTCATGTCACCACCCATGTTTGACATTGCTAACATCCATATATGGAAGGTGAAGATGTCCTGTACCTCAAGGCCCTAGGCATTCATGTTTATCTTGCCACTACTAATAATGCATATTGTTTAGATGGTAAGAATATTGAGGCTAATACAAAAGCCCTTCATGCTATCAAGTCAACCCTAAATGATGATTATTTATCTAGGGTTTCTAATGTTGAATCGGCTTTTGTAGCTTGGAACATCATCACCTTTCTTGGCGAAAAGGATCTATATTATGCCGGGAGTGATTCGGACGTTGGAAGCAACACCTCCAACAAGTGCTACATGGTCCAAGGGGATAACCCCCTTGAGGTAAACTCCGAATCCGATGATGAAGACATGTCATATGATGAGCTTACTACCTTTTGTCATCTTGTGCTTAAAAAATATGACATGCTTAAAAAGAAAAATAACAATTTGAAAAAGGACATTGCTTGCATGCATAAAGAACTTGATTCATTTAGAAGTAACATTGCATGTTTAGAAAAAGATTCATTAGCAAATAAGATTGCATGCTTAGAAAAGGAAAAGGAAGATTTGAAAAATGAGAATGTTTCCTTATTTTCTAAATTGAATGATTTATGTGAAGGAAACTCTATTTTGAAAAATAAAGTTGATTTGGTGAAAAAACAAAAGGAAGTTGTTTTTCAAGAAAATATTACTTTGAAAAGAAAATTTGTTGAAAAAGAAAAGGATTTTGTTTCACAAAAGAAAAAGAAAAATGATTCTTTATCTCATCATGCTTTACATGCCACCACTAATGAGATTAAAGATTTGAAAAATAAGATAAATAGTTTGAGCTCTAATTTGAGCACATGTGCATTCAATCATACTAGATTGGAATCCTTGTTTCAAAAGAAATAAGTTCCACATGTTCATGCACATTCACATGCTTATGTTGCACACCATGATCATACACCCACTCATAAGCATACTAAGGTGTACGTATGTACACATTGTGGCCGCAAAGGCCATTTAGCAAAGTTTGTTATGATAATATTAATTCTCTAAATTTTGCTAATTATAAAAGATTTTGGGTTCCTTACAAGTCTAACCCCAAAGGACCCAAGCAAAAATGGGTACCAAACCCCCACCCCATGTTTTTGATGTAGGTGAGGGATCTCTCAAGACGTGAGAGATTTGGTGCCTTGGTAGTGGATGCAATGGACTTGATGGACATACATTTGGATGCATCGCTATCAAGGAGTTTTGGTGGAAAGGCCACCATGATTAGAGCTTTGGAGTTGGTAACAAACTCTAAACTCCCTTTTATTCATGTTCATGCTTGTTCATTCATATTATTTTGCGCATGTTCATGTTTTATGTATTTTTGTGCTTCATGTGGTATTTACATGCCTAGATGTAGAATGTGTCAAACTTACATTTATACATATATGAATAGTGAACTACAATTGACTCATATATATATTTGAACTTCATGCTCACTTGTATCCACTATATGCATATGTATAGACTAGTTTTGATGATTCTCTTTTACACATGTTTTGCCTATTTTTATGCTTTACTTCATGTATACGTATTATTAATTCAAATCTAATAAATACATGTATACCCGTGAGTCTTTTGCCTTCATGCAAACATCATTAATAGACTCTTTTATATTTGGGATATGTATGTGTATTGTTAGGATTGGATTAATCATACATATACCATGAAGATTAGTGTTTTGATGAAAAATGATTTTTCATGTTTTTGTTAAAAATGTGAATTATGATCTTTTTGAGCTTCATTGACTATTTTCATAAAATGAAATTTACATGATCATTTAACACTCACACTTTTGTTAAAAATATTTTGAGCCTTATAGACCATGAGTGCTTAAATTTTTGTGTATCTAGTTATGTTTATGAAAAACATAAGATTTGATATATTTGAAGAATCTTTAACTAGTTTTTCAAAAACAATTTATACTAGTTATTTATTCTTCAAATAGTTTTTGAGATTGACACATGATTCTATTTTTCTCAAAATTTGATGCTTCATGATTTGAATATTAGTTTATATGTTAGTTTTGTCAACACTAGGATTTATACTTGTACATATCGTGGGCCACAAATAAATCTATTTATATTTGTGCTTGAATGCTTATTTGAACCCATGAAATGTGCTTGTATTGCTTGGTTTTGATGATACATACATTTTAAAACTTGTATTCCCACTTTTTGGATTTGATTTATGATCATGTGTTTTCATTTCATGTATATGTGTATTTTGCCAAACTTTAAGATATACATGTATACCTCTTGAGTCATTTGCTTTTAATGCAAATCTATTTACATGGACTCAATTGTGTTTAAGGGATATGTATGTATACTTCTTGTGTTGTCAAAACATACATATACCTTGAAATATTATTTTTTTAAAAAAAAGAAGAAGAAATGAATGAAAAATTTGTGATGATTTTCATGTTTTTAAAATTTATGATTTAAAGGAATATTGAGCTTTATTGACATTTTCATGATACCATGTTCCACATAACACTAGTGCACTCACCTCTTTTGAAAATTTTGTGGACTTTATGGATATTAGAGTATTTTAGTGCCATGTGATTTACTTGTGTTTCATGAGAAATATTTTTACCTTATTCCTTTCTTGAAGGATTCTTAACTAGTTTATCTAAAATTATTTTAACTAGTTACTTGTTCTTCATTTGGTAGTGATTTTCAATGCTAAAATATTTTCAAACCTATTTTTGAAAACCCCTACCATCAATGGGAGGATGGATGGGCGATTATGCCTTGTATGCTTCATTGAAAATCTTCTATCTTGAGCATATGAAGGGTGGTAGGTTATGAGTTATACACTTGATCTTATTGTTATGTCTATTGGTATCTTTGAATCGTTTCAATTGGTATCAATATGAACTTATTTTGTATATACTCATATTTTGTTTCTTATATATGTATGTATCAATTTCACTTGGTATACTCATTTCATACATATATATATTTTCATGTGCTTAACTTACAATTGGCTCACAGTTTTAAAAAAAAAGCACAAAGTTTATGATGAAAATTAAAATTTTTGATCATTATGTTTACTATTGGTATCAATATGCTTCAACTTCATATTTGTTAAATGTCAATTGGTATCATTATGTTTTACAAAAATAATTATTTTCAATTTGGTATCTTAAAATTTGTTTGTTTTACAAAAGCTCTGATACCTTTAAAAATTTTGTTTAAGAAAAATTTAAAAAAAAAAACATTTTGTTGATTTGTATTTCTTATATGCAATGAGAGCTTAACATCTCTCTTACATATAGATTCATGTTGAGTATATTATAAATTGAGGAGCTTGACAACTCTTCTTTATATGATATACGTGTGTAGGGGGAGCTTCACATCTCCTCTTATGCATTACATAATATGTGTTATGTGAATTGGGGCTTGTCATCCCTTCTTCATGTAATGCATATGTGTAGGGAAGCTAACTTAGCGTCTTCCTCTTCATGAATGTATATCGCATATAAATCTTTATTGATTGATTTGTTTTACCCCTTCTTGATCTCTTTGTTTATGACAAAAAGGGGGAGAAAAAAATTTGTTTGATTTTGTTTTACCTTAAACCCTTTGTTGATGATTGACAAAAAGGGGGAGAGGTATTTACTATATATGCATGTTTTTATTAAAAGATTTTATGTTTATGCATATATGTTTTGTATTGCAATTAGGAGAAAAAGGATTTCATGTTTTATCTCCATACATTGCATACATATTTAGGAGCTTCATTGCCATATCTTATTATTTATGTCTATGCATGAGTTAAGGGGGAGCTTCTTTGAAGCTTTACTTTAATTCATGCATATATAACTCCATGAGTTTTGTCATCATCAAAAAGGGGGAGATTGTTGGCCCAAAGGCATATCACCCTAGTTTTGATGATGATCAACTCATGAAGTTATGTTTACTAATGATCTTGTGTTTAATTAGTGACAGATTCATTATCAAGATCTTAGTAGGTGCATAGCTCAATAAAGGATAAAATGTCAAGATTTGGAGCTAGCACGGTGTGATCAAGGAGCTTTTGGATCAAGCTTGGACCAAGTCAAGAAGATGAGAAGCCTTCAAGTGAAGACTTCAAGAAGATGAAGACTTGTGTCTAGGTATAAGATTTGTTTTTGTTTTAGAGTAAAATGTAAAGGATAGAGTAGTTGGTGGATTGCTCAAGTACATATACACACACACTCTTCATAGAATTGTTTTCATAAAAGATTTTTAGTTTAGAAAAGATTTTTCATTTTGGAAAAATAGAAGTTTTGTTTTTGGTGTTTCTCATATACTTATCTTTTAACCAAAACCAAGTTTATGCTTATTGTCAAAAACATAGATATTTCATCTTGATTGTGTAGTAGATCATATCCATACACACTATGCTTTAAAAGTATATCTTGTTTTTGTATTTGATGAAGATTTGGAAAAACATGTTTTAGAAAAATCAAGTTTGGAAAAATACTAGTGTTTGCTTTTGATAAAATTTGCAAGACTCAAAAATGAATTGATATGATTGATATATGTCTTGAAATTTTTATCACTTGTTTGTGTTTCATCATAAAATGTTAAAACAAGTTTTATGAGATTTTCAGAAAAGATAAAAGATTTTTATAAAATATTTTTCCAAGTTTTCTTGCCCAGTTTTCAGTCCAGGCTTCAATCAGTCGACTAAGTCAACTGACCTAGTCGACTTGGCTGAAGTCGGTCGACCGGGCCGGTCGACCGACGTGCACAAATCTGTGCACGTTTGGAAACCCTGGGACGGTCGACCTGGCCGGTCGACCGGACTGAGAGCAGTGCTCTCTGTTTGTTTGGGTCGACCGGGCCGGTCGACCGTGGCTCCAACGGTCAGAAATCCGACCGTTGGCGGTCGACCGCACCGGTCGACCGGCAGCTCTGACAGACCCCAACGGCTATATTTTTCTGGCCTATAAATTTGGGGGTTTGTGGACTGTTTTGACATAAGATTTTTGGAGACTTCTAAGCCAGTTTTTCCCACTCTTTCCAGAGGTTTTCTCCACAAAATAGAGAGCTAATTCTTCCAATCAAAAGGGAAGTTTTATTAAGAGTGTGTAAAAGAGATTCTTTAAGTTTTCCTCCACCTTTCACATCCTTGTTTTCTCACACCACACTTGAGCTATCCATTGAGCTATTCATCCTATAGGTGTGTTATAGTGAGAGTGCTTTAGGTGATCAAAGTGTTGTGATCACCAAAGATCTTTTCTTTGTTCCTTGAGGAGACGGGCAAGTGTGCTCGTGATTGTTTTGGGTCCAGGTGTGGACTCGGGTGTTTTGAGTTCGGGTGCGAGCTCATTGTTTGAGGTGCGGCCTCGGCGAGCAGGTGGGCTTGCGGTGTGTACGGGACTAGGGAGTCCGAGGGCTTGTAGGTGTTGCGGCACCGAGGAGAGATCCATTGGGATCTTGCATAGTGGAAATCCTTCGTGTGTCGAAGGCGGGGATGTAGAGCAAGTGTGCTCGAACCTCGAAACATACCCTTGTGTTTGCGATTGCCTTTTCTCTCTCTCTCTCTCTCCCCCTTACTTGTTTATATCTTGCATTCAATTATTGTCTATCTTTATATGCTTGATATATTCCTTGTGCTTAATTGATATACTTGCGTGGGATTGTTTGCTAACACTTGTATTCAACCAAGAGAGCCAACGCGGCACCTCAACCCATTCAAGGGGAATCTAGAGGAGTTTGTCCAGAGCCCTTCACGGGGAATTCGGCAACACTCTTGTGTTATACATAGTGTATAGTGTAAAAAGTTTTATTTTGGTCATAATTGTTTTTAGCTTCCGCATTATTTGCATCATTTAGCATTAAGTGACCATTAGATTAGCCTTCACCTATTCACCCCCCCCTCTAGGTGAACCTACATAGCCGATGTGGGACTATTTGTTCGACCCAAATCCCAACAATCCCCCTCGAACAAAGAGTCTCCCTGCAAACTCAATTATCTTCACACTAGAAGATCAAATGGTCCATCGAGATCCAATTCTTCACTGCGTGAGGCTACAGCACGCCTTATGTGAAAAGCATTGCAGTCGGTCACTCCTCTACACCGCGTGGTAGCCGGCACGCCCATTGCAAAGGAGCACCACTGTCAAATTTCTCGAGAGCCCAATATTTGCTTCACAGGGGCCTATTGCGCTTTTTTGCGCCAGTGAGGTGGGTAGGCCCATTGCGCCTTTGCGCCATTGGGGGGTCTACATCGTTGAACATCACCTACACACACGACTAAGTTCGGGGCATGGCTCTCATACCACTTGAAGGACTTGGGGCACCATCCCAACCTTTTAGGTGGAGTTGCCCAAATCCTTATATACCCAAGACCATCCCCACGTCTAGACGATGTGGAACTATTTGTTCGACCCAAATCCCAACAGAGCCACCTTTCTCATTTTGACACTCCCTAGGAACGATAGCCACCATACTGATTGCTCCAGTTTAATTCAATTATTCTTCGTTAGATTTTATCTATGACCACTTTCTTCTTTACTATGTGAAGGCTTTCTTGCTTGCCTTTTTCCAGGGGACTTTCCTTCATATGAATTGATCTTGATTTGGGATGCACAGATGCCCAACATATATTGGATTCATCTTATGGGCTCTCTTCTCTTGGAGGAGCATTACCTTGATTAAATTACTGCTTTAGAGGCTTTGCCAAATTGATATAGAATTTATCGGAGATCTGGAGCTTCCGTTAGATGAACATTTTCATTTTTCCTATTCTTTCTTCATGCTTTTATTTGTATAGCGCTCTTTTTCAAAAATGGATAGATTTTTTATCTCACCTCCATTCAAACGTTGCTTGCAATGGGTTGCATGCAGTGGTTCATCGAGTTCACTGATATGTTGGGCGAAGTTCTTTAGAAATTGAAGAAAGAAATGAAACTACGTTGCCCTTGAGTTATTAGTTTTGTACTCTCTATGTCATTAGGTTTGGGGTGAAACAGTCGCTGAGAGCACTTGGACAAAAAACAACATGCCCTGATTTTTTTGGAATTTGAGGGGCGTCTTTTGGGGTATGAATGAAAGCAAATCTATACCCTGAGAATGTAGGCGTCAGCAAGCTTTTCACAACTGTAAGGTCATTATGTCATTCACCAGAGTGATGTGCCCAAAGTCTTTCACCAATCATCAGGAAGATAAATTCTCCATTGATGATCTCACTCCTTTTACTTCCCCTTGCTTTCTAGATTCTTCTAAGTCGCGAATTATCAAACATCATAGTGATGTTATAGCTTTGGCGTGAGATGGTAGTGCTCATGTATAGGCCTTGTAGTGAACTGCTTGCCAATGCCTCCATGTCATGAATCGTGACCTACCCTCATTATTTTTTATAGTGTTTGTGACTGTTTATCTTCTCTCGATGATAACGATTATAGTTGGTAGGCTCTCTCCTCTTGTTTCAACACCAACATGTAACCCCGCTTGTGGCATTTTTCCAGTACAATTTAAGGGGAAGGATTATCCTATACATTTGCATCTTGTCGCTTGCTCAAAAGTCTTTCCTTAGCGAAGGAGTGGTTCCGCTCAATCAATATTACAACTTCTTGTGCATATGATTCCTCCCATGTGTACGAGTAAACCACTTACTTTAGTTTACAAACTCAGAGATGCCATCGTTTTCCTTATTCTTCAGAAGCATGTCAGCCCTCTCTCCTTTTGTCATCAGTGCTCGGCATCTTTTCGGTTTTCAGCTCCCCTCCTCTTTCTTGACTCCGTCAAGTTGTATCGGTCAAATCAGAAATTAGATACATCCATCATTATAATTACATAATTAAATAATTTAATGTACCCATTTGAATTTGCCTTCAGATATACAATTCCTTGCTTAAATGAAATGACTTTCTATTAGGTTATTGATGCCCAATATATCTCTCATCACCATATATAACTCATGTCAACATCACACACACACACACACGAAAATAGCACACGAGCATAACAAAATATTTTGAAGAGTAGTTTATATTTCACAAACAAACCATCACAACACAAATATACATTGATATTCAGCTAAAAGGCGCATTTTAAGGAAAAGGAAAAACAAGGGGAAAAAAATAAAAGGAAAAGGTAGAACAAAAGGAGGAAATACTTTTAACATAGAAGTACATCCAACCAACATGTGTTTCACATGTCATCATCAATGTTTAACGGTCCACATCAACATTCACCAGATGTTCAGTGAATCCTATCTCACCTAGGAAAGCAGAAGCTGCGTGTAGCCTAGGATGAATTTAGGTGGTCAAAAAATAAGTCAGCAATTAATGCCTGACAATGAATGCAAATCAAAGTCAAACTCATATATTTAACAATAATAAGTCAATATTTGCCAAAACTTAACTTGATACAAAAGTCAAAATGACCTAAATGAATTTATGTGGTCAAAAATTAAGCCAGCAATTAATGCCCGATAATGAATTCAAATCAAAGTCAAACTCATATATTTTAACAATAATAAGCCAATATTTTCCAAAACTCAACTTGATACAGAAGTCAAAATGACATTAGAATGAGATATTTACGGGGTCAAAAATAAGTTGGACATTAATAGCCAACAATTAATGCAAATCAAAGTCAAACTGTCATACATTTAAGAGTAACTCAACCTATGTCATAAGTCAACTAGATACAAAAGTCAAAATGAAAGGGCACGATGGTAAATGAACAATTGATCGTTACCACGAGCCTTTCATGATTTGTTAGAAGGGATGACTTATATATGGGCTTATAAACATTTATGCATGGTGGAGGAATTAGTAAAGAAAAGTTATGAATTGCATATGGAAATTTTCAAAACTTATGCTCAGGTATACACACAGGTAAGGCTTTAATATTTTCAGGGCATAACTAATTTAGTTATACCCGCTTATGCCATTCAATTTATCTTGATCTACATATTTTAGAAACAACAACAACAACAACTAAGCAGGGGCGGCTCAATCTTTATGGAGGCCTTAGACGGAAATTTCTAATGGGCCCTTTAAAATATACTTTATACAAAATTTAATATTTAATAATATTTTATTTGATCAATATTTTTTTGAAAAACAATTCTAACGTGATCATCTAAAAGAGAGCAAAACTAGAGGAAAAGCCCCTTTTCTTTCCATTTCTGATAAAAATCTAGCAGATAAAACAAGAATAAGCATCAGCACACCAAAATGCTTGGATCATAAAACAAAGGCAAAAAGTTCTTATTAGATTCAAAAATGTTTGCATCACAAGTTTGTTTGCTGCTCTCTCTAGCTATTTCCTTACAAAACAACTCAAATACATAAATGAGAGCACATTGTGTTCTCTCTTATACATGTTTGTCCATTTCCTCCTGCATTTGTGTCGATTAATTGAACTGAGTCTTATTTTATTGCATAACTCACAACTAACTGATAATTGATAAATTAAAATTGCTGTGATTCAAAGCAAGTTTATTAGTGAATTGGCAGCAACTTCTTGTGTAGAAAAAACTAACCTTTAATTGTTTGCCCTTGAGTCAAATACGGAGATCTTTATGCACTCTCAAAGCTGATGAGGGATTCAAAGAGGTCGGGACTAGCGCCTGCGACGAGGAGCAGGCCGCTGCGACGATGGCCGAGGTTGGGAAAGGGGCAGATCGACAGAGGCTTGCGTGGGTTTGGGGGGGGGGTGTGGGTGTTGGAGAACTGTGATGAGATCATTGAGAGGGAGAGAGTTATAGTTGGAATCTTGGGAGAGGTGCAGAATGCGGACGGTTCGTATGCTCGAGGTGTCGCCGATTCATCTTCCCCTTCAGTTATGAAGTTATTGATTTTTTTCATTTTCGAATTGCCCAATGCAAATATGACAAGGGCCCTTTAATGTTTTATTATAAATTGGGTCTAGACCCAAAAAAGTTTAAGTATAAGCCTAACATAGGCCTGTAAAAAATATTAAATTTGGGGGCCCTCTGGCTTGGGGCCCTAGGCCTAGGCCTCATTGGCCTAAGGGTCGGGCCGGCACTGCAACTAAGCCATTTGTCCCAAGTATTTGGGGGTAGGCTACATGAACCAAAAGAGAATTAGGTCGGATCGGGCACATGGATTAGCTTTCTCCACTCATTCCTATCGAGCAATATGCCTTCACTAAGACCTTTAACCTCTATATCTTATCGTATTACCTCCATTCATGTTTTCTTTTGTAGCACCCCGTACCCGAGATACGTACCCAGATACGAGTCCCAAAATTTTTTCGACTATATTGCTCAATTTTCTTCCTGTATGTGTTTTTGAGTTGTTATTACTTATGTTCTTGAGTATCGGATTTGGATTCTCAGACCGAGAGTAAGCCCTGACCCGGACCGGGAACCCAATACCAGCCAGTAGCCCGATTTGACTTTTTGGTAGTCCGATTTGACTGATTTTAGTTTCAGAGACTGTTTTCTAATATTTTAGATTTTTCATGATTTTCTGGAATTTTTGAAATTTTTCTGCAAAATCTCCAAAACCGGTGTCGGTCGGTATCGCTGACTGATTCCCAGATTTTTAGTTTTCAAATAGGTTTGAATTTTCAGAAACAGCTTTCACAATACTTCTTAAAATTTCATTTTCTATTTAAATACATTTTTTTGAGATTTTTCTAAATTTATCAAAATTTGACCGATTCTGGTGTCGGCCGGTATTGCCGGAAGATTCCAGGATTTTAATTTGAAAACTACATAGAATTTCTCAAATCAGATTTCACTGTGTATCTTAGAATAATATTTTCTATTTTTGAGAATTTTTCGGTATGTTTCTGAAACAGTCAAATTTTCGCCTTATTTAAATAATAATATTTTTATCGGCGATTTCTTTTCTGGCTTTTCCGTCCTCTACTCTCCTACTTTATGCTACAGAAATTTTAATAAATAAAATAGATAATAATAAAAAATTTTAAATACTTTATTTCTTTTAATTTCTTATTTTTCTCAATTTTCTTACTTTTATTTCATTTTCTTTTATTATTATTAATTCCTCCCCCTTAATTACCGGCTTTATCCACGACCACCGCCGCCCGCAGCCCCCCGACAGCCATGGGCTGCCGCAGCCCTACACCGCCCTACATCATTAATTCAACCCATTCCTCCCATCCTATTAAACTACTTCATCCTCCATTTTCAACATAAATCCAAAATCCAAAGAAAATCAACTTCATCTTCCTCCTCCAAACAACCCACTCACGCATCACTTCCACCGCCGCCTCCACCTTCACCACCACCGCCTCCGGCCACTTCTAAAACACCCAAACAACTCCCCAACAACTCCTCTTCACAACACCACCTCATTCCACCACCAACAACCACCCACCACCTCCAATTTCTCCAAAAACCCACCTCCATTACCACAACTCCATCTCCAAAATTCTCCATCACCACCACCAAATTCTTCATTTTAATCAACCCAACAACATCTCCTCTTCCTTCTCTACCTCCTTACAACTTCCAACCATCACCACAACCACCACAACCACCACCACCACCATCTTCCACCACCTTCAAAACAACCCAACAACAACAACAACAACAACAAGCCACTCACCTCCTCCCCCCCCAACCCCGCGCGTGCGCGCCCCGCTCGCCGCCGCCGCCGCCGCCGCGCCGGCCGGCCACCGCCGGCGTGTTGGCCCAAGGTTACAATCAACCCATGTTAGTGTATTTTGATGATTACAAAACATATTAGTTATTTGTACTAATATAAATGTTGTTTAAGTTTCAGGTTTATATATTAAAGAGATGAATTCTTCCCTAAAGGAAGGTACATTGGACTCAAGACAAGTCAAATTGGGCTCAAAGAACAATATTGAAGATCAAGTGAAGATAGCCCATCTTGAAGTCTTGAAGACCTAGAAGTTTGTAAGTGTAGTTTTGTTAAAGATAGAATATGTGAAATTTGGCTCTAGGATTTGCACACACACTTGTTTTGAATGTTTCCTTTGTTTTTGAAAATGTTTATTTCTAAGTTTATGCCTTAGTTTATACATACATGGACTCAAAGCTTTATATCTTCAAAAACTTGTTTAAAACATGATATAAACTATTTTCTGCATAACACTTAGCTTCAGATTTTTTAAAGAATTTTTACAAAATTTTCTATCTCAAAAATCTGCCCAAAAAATATCTATTTCAGGCAGACCGGTCGACCGGCAGTCGACCGGCTGCTGTGTCCAGACATGCACAGGCTGTGCATGTCTGTCGGTCGACCGACCTACATACCGGTCGACCGGAAAAGAGATGTTTTGCTCTCTGTATCTTTTCGGTCGACTGGGTCGGTCGACCGATAGAAGGAAACTGTGTCTCCTTTGTTGGATCGGTCGACTGGCAGTCGACCGAAGCTCCAACGGCTCTTTTGCCAGCAGGGACCCGGTCGACCGGCAGTCGACCGGTAGGCCTGCATCAGCCATAACGGCTCTTTCTTCTTTTGGAATTTCTGAAAATCTGTTTTTGGTTTTCTCTTTAACAGAGTTTTTAGGAGTTGTTGGGACTCTTTTTCTGATCAAATTAGCTGGAAAAATCAGAGTTTTTAACCTATTCTCTCCCTATAAATAGTGGGGAATAGGCCTTAGTTATTTACCAAGAAAAATACAAGTTTTCATAGTTTTCAAGAGAAAGAGAAAAATAGTTTAAAGCTTTCACTTCCATTCTTTCAAAATTGGTTTTTCAGTTGTTGTTTGATCTCTAATATCACTCTACAACTGAAGCTTTCCTCACCACACTTCATAGAGCCAAAAATTTCATATTCTTTCTATAGGTGAAGTTGTAAAAGAGTGAGAGTGTTTGTAAAAGAGTGTTGTGGTCTAGTTAAAGATCACTATTTGTAATTCTTGTTCTTGTGGAGACAAGCTCCTCGGTGGAGTTTCTTTGTAAGGTGAAGCTACAGGCTTGAGGTCTTTGGAGGCCTAACTTGTACGGGATCCTAAGGGGATAGTGGAAACCCTTCACGGAGGTGAAGGCGGGGACTAGAGCAACGGGCTCGAACCTCGAAACAAATCATCTTGTTTGCGATTGCCTTGGCGTTCTTCTTGCTTACTTTCTTGCTTTATATCACTTCCAATTTATTGCTTGAGAACTAACCTTTATTTGTGCAATCCTTATTTGTTTACTTTACTTGCTATTTTACTTGTGGAATCTTGTTGATATACTTGTTGTGTTACATTGTGAGCTTTTCATTTTCATCATCATACTTGGCATTGATCAATCACACCTCAATACAACACGGTTGCATTGCGCACCTCTAACCCATTTAAGGGGAATTGGGAGGAAGGAGTTCAGAACCTCGCAAGGGGTATTCGGCTCTTAGTCGTGTTTTTGAGAGATTGTTGCATCACTCATTTCATAAGTTTAAAAAGATCATTAGATTAGCAATTACACCTATTCACCCCCCTCTAGGTGTATTTCAATTGGTATCAGAGCTTGGACTCTAGGATTTGGCTTAACAACCTTAGAGAGATCCTCATATTGCTAATCATTTCATTCATTTCCACATAGTAAACATGGCCGATGGTATTAAGACACCCCCTAAGTTTGATGGACTTAACTTTCCCATATGGAAGGTTAAGATGACCGTTTTCTTGCAATCTCTAGGTAGCCGAGTTGCAAAGGCCGTGACTAAACAATTTAGTGCCCCCGATGGTGATGAATCTACTTGGTCCGAAATTGAGACCAAGGAGTTTGATGCCAATGCTAGGGCTCATTATGCACTCCTACAAGCCCTCAATGATGATGACATAGCTAGAGTCATCCATTGCAAATCCGCCTATGAGATTTGGACCCATTTGCTAGTAACACATGAGGGGACATCACAAGTGAAGAGGCCAAGATAGACCTTCTTCGGTCCCAATATGAAAATTTTAGCATGCAAGAACATGAAACCATAGATGATATGGTTACTAAATTTACTAAGATTACTAATGGGCTTTCTTCTCTAGGTGAAGACATCAACAACGACCAAAGGGTGAGAAAGATCATCCGGGCTCTTCCTCCATCATGGGAAGTGAAAGCTACAACATTGAAGGAACTCAATGATAAAGATGAGATTGAGCTCATCGGACTCATTGGGAATTTAAAAACCCATGAGATGGAGAGGAAGGCAAGGGAGGACATGGCACCCTCCAAAAAGAAGACCATTGCTTTCAAAAGTCATGCTACCTACTCCGACGAAGATGACGAAGAAGAAGATGACGAGGAGCTCTCACTTCTAGTCAAAAATGTCCGGAGGATGTACAACAAGGCAAAGTTTCAAGGAAGGAGGAGATGGCAAGGAGGCAAGGAAGAAAGGAAGATCATTTGCTTTAATTGCCAAAAGCCGGGACACATAGTAGCGGAGTGTCCTGACCAAGTGAAGCCATCTTCATCCAAGAAGCCATACAAGAAGAAGGCTATGAAAGCAACATGGGATGACGAAAGTGAATCCGAGGAGGAGATCGACACCGCCAACATGTGCTTCATGGCAAATGAGAGCACAAGCAAGGTAACCCCCTCAACTCTTCTTGATGATGATTTATCCATGGATGAGCTAGGAGAAGCATTTATAGAACTTTCTCAAAATTATGACTTCATGAAGAAAAAGTACTTGAAAATGAAAAAGGATAATGAATCTTTGAATATTCAAGTGTTAAATCTTTCTAAAGAAAATAATGACTTGCATTCTTCTTTAGTTTCCACTAAAAATGATTTTGAAAAATATAAGATTGCTTGTAAAGGAAAGACCCCATTTGTAGATTCTAATGAGATTGCCATGCTTAAGGAAAGAATAGACTCATTAGATGTTGTTTTGAAAAAGTGTAGTGAGTTTGATAAGAAGAAGATGGAGAATATGTTTCCTAAGAAACAAGCTCCTAAGAAAAATATTCATCATGCTCATGCTCATGCTCATGTACATGCTACACAACCTATGCATCATGGTAAACCCCCAAAGCATGCTCACACTTCACATACACACCATGCATTCATGTATAGAAAAGTGTACTCATGTTCACATTGTGGACGGAAAGGACACTTAGCTAATTTTTGTTATGATAGACTAAGTGCATCACATCATAATGTTTGGGTTCGTAACACTAACTTTCAAGGACCCAAGAAAGTTTGGGTACCAAAGTCAACAATTGTTTTAAATGATGTAGGTACTTTCCAAAGCCCAAAGACGTAGAGGTTTATGGTATCTTGATAGCGGTTGCTCAAGGCACATGACTTGGGACATCAACAATTTCGCAACCCTATCAAGATATCATGAAGGTGGCACCGTCACCTTCGGAGATGACGCCAAGGGTAAAATCATCGGTATTGGTAATGTAAAACTTGGCACCTCTCCTTTAATTGAAAATGTGGTTTTAGTTGATGGCCTCAAGCATAATCTCTTGAGTGTTAGTCAACTTTGTGATAAAGGTTTTGATGTAGTTTTTGACAATGTTGCTTGTAAAGTAATTGATAGAACTTCTAATGTTTGTGTATTTTCCGGTTTTCGTGAAAGTAATGTATATATGATAGATATGCTAAATATGTCTTGTAATATAACATGTTTAAAAGCCCTCGATGACGACTCTTGGTTATGGCATAGGAGATTAGGCCACGTTTCTTTTGACCATATTTCTAGGCTTAACTCTAAGGAAATGGTGAAGGGTATTCCTTCATTGAACTTTGAAAAGGACCGAGTTTGTGACGCATGTCAATTTGGGAAACAAACTAAGTCCTCATTCAAATCAATTAAGGATATCATGTCATCACGTCCATTGGAGCTAATCCACATGGATTTATTTGGCCCAACACAAACCAAAGTTTAAGTGGGAGTAGATTTGCTTATGTTTTAGTAGATGATTTTTCGCGTTTTACTTGGGTTTATTTTCTTGAACATAAAAGTCAAACCTTTTCACATTTTCAAGCCTTTAAGAAAAGAGTTGAAAAGGAAAATGACTCCTCAATAATTAAAATAAGAAGTGATAGAGGAGGTGAGTTCATTAACCTTCCCTTTACACTTTTTGTGAGGAACATGGAATAAAACATGAACTTTCTTGTCCTAGAACTCCACAACAAAATGGAGTAGTTGAGCGGAAAAATCGTACTTTACAAGAGATGGCTAGGACAATGTTAAATGAATATGGTCTACCACATTATTTGTGGGCCGAGGCCGTTCATACTTCATGTTACATTGCAAATCGTGTTTTCCTATGTAAAAATACTACTAAGACTTCTTATGAGATGTATTTTTCTAGAAAACCCAATGTTTCTTATTTCAAAGTGTTTGGTTGCAAATGTTTTGTTTTAAATACAAATATTAATTTGGGAAAATTTGATGCTAGATCATATGAGGCTATTTTTGTAGGTTACTCAAATACTAGTAAGGCTTATAGAGTCTTCAATAGGTCAACTTTGACTATTGAGGAATCTATTCATGTTAAATTTGAGGAATCTAACAAGTTTGTTAAGAATTGTGTAGAAATTGATGTTTTAGATGAAGGTTTGGAGAAAGTGACCTTGGAGGATGCTTCTACCATGGGAGACAAGCCAAAGGATGGTGATGGAAGTGAAGCCAAAGTGGAAGAGGCTCAAGGAAATAAACATCAAGCAAATGAAGAGGAGCCCTCTCAACCACTACCAAAGGATTGGAGATTCAATCCTCATCATCCCAAGGACCTCGTCATAGGTGAAGTATCAAAAGGGGTAACCACTCGCTCTAAGATTCAAGATTTTTGTGGTAATTTTGCTTTTATTTCACACATAGAACCTAAAAATGTCCTCGAGGCCGAGGCCGATTCATATTGGTTGCTTGCTATGCAAGAGGAGCTCAATCAATTTGAGCGCAACCAAGTATGGCATCTTGTTCCTAGGCCCCAAGATAGACCAACTATTGGTACTAAATGGATCTTTAAGAACAAGTTGGATGAATCGGGTAATGTAGTTAGAAACAAGGTTAGGTTAGTTGCCCAAGGTTACACTCAAATCGAGGGAATCGATTTTGAAGAAACCTTTGCACCCGTAGCACGGCTCGAAGCCATACGGATGACCTTAGCATATGCCTCATTTAAAGATTTTAAGTTATTTCAAATGGATGTAAAGAGTGCTTTTCTTAATGGTTATATTGATGAGGAGGTGTATGTTGAACAACCCCCCGGGTTTGTTGATCCTACACACCCTAATTATGTTTATAAATTAGATAAAGCACTATATGGTTTAAAACAAGCCCCTAGGGCTTGGTATGAAAGATTGTCTTCATTTTTGATTTCAAATGATTTTAAGAAAGGAAAAGTTGATAAAACACTATTTACCAAACATATAGATCAAGATATCCTCATAGTTCAAATTTATGTTGATGACATTATTTTGGATCTACTAATGTTTCACTTTGCAAGAATTTTGAGTCATGCATGAAAAAGGAATTCGAGATGTCTATGATGGGAGAGCTCAACTTCTTCCTTGGACTTCAAATCAAGCAACGTAGTGATGGGACATTCATCAACCAAGCCAAGTACACCAAAGAACTCATCAAGAGGTTCGGGCTTGAAGGATCCAAAGTAGCAAAGACTCCCATGGCAACCACTACGAAACTTGACAAGGACGAACAAGGTAAGGAAGTAGACATCAAATTATTTCGTAGCATGATTGGTAGTTTACTCTATCTTACGGCTAGTAGGCCGGATATAATGTTTTCCGTATGTTTATGTGCACGTTTTCAATCATGTCCTAAGGAATCACACTTAATAGCGGTAAAACGCATAATTAGGTATCTTAAGGGCACAATTGATTTAGGTTTGTGGTATCCGAAAACTAACCAATTTACCATGACTAGTTATTCGGATGCCGACTATGCCGGTTGTAGGGTAGATAGGAAGAGCACAAGTGGCACTTGCCAATTCTTGGGCAATTGTCTTGTGTCTTGGTCTTCCAAGAAGCAAAATAGTGTAGCCCTTTCAACCGCCGAGGCGGAGTATGTAGCAGCCGGAGCTTGTTGTGCACAAGTACTCTGGATGAAACATACTTTTCTCGATTTTGATTTACATTTTGATCATGTTAAGATTTATTGTGATAATATTAGTGCTATTCACATGACCAAAAATGCTAATCAACATAGTAAAACCAAACATATAGACATTAGATATCATTTTCTTAGAGATCACTTTGAAAAAGGTGACATAGATATTGATTTTGTTTCCACAGATTTTCAACTTGCAGATATTTTCACAAAACCTTTAGATTATGCAAGATTTTCATTTATTTGTGGTGAATTGAATGTATGTAAGATTGATACTTAAAATATCTTAGTTTGTTTTGTTTTGGTTTCTAATATGTTTGTTTTGTTTTGTCTTAAATTTTTTTTTAACCCTTTTGATGTATGACAAAAAGGGGAGAAATATAAATATATATAAGTTTGGAAAAATATATGGAGGAAAAATATATGGTTTGTTTTAAATTTTGTTATTCCTTATGATAGTTTATTTTTTGGTGATGATATTTTTCAATGCTTTATGTATGCTTACATAGTTGTTCATATTCATGTTAAATACATAGCATTGTTTAAGGGGGAGCTCTCCAAGCTCTTTCCTCTTTTATTTGTTTAATAACTCATATGTTTTGTCATCATCAAAAAGGGGGAGATTGTTGGCCCAAGGTTACAATCAAACCATGTTTAGTGTATTTTGATGATTACAAAACATATTAGTTATTTGTACTAATATAAATTGTTGTTTAAGTGTGTTTCAGGTTTATATATTAAAGAGATGAATTCTTCCCTAAAGGAAGGTACATTGGACTCAAGACAAGTCAATTGGGCTCAAAGAACAATATTGAAGATCAAGTGAAGATAGCCCATCTTGAAGTCTTGAAGACCTAGAAGTTTGTAAGTGTAGTTTTTGTTAAAGATAGAATATGTGAAATTTGGCTCTAGGATTTGCACACACACTTGTTTTGAATGTTTCCTTTGTTTTTGAAAATGTTTATTTCTAAGTTTATGCCTTAGTTTATACATACATGGACTCAAAGCTTTATATCTTCAAAAACTTGTTAAAACATGATATAAACTATTTTCTGCATAACACTTAGCTTCAGATTTTTTAAAGAATTTTTACAAAATTTTCTATCTCAAAAATCTGCCCAAAAAATATCTATTTCAGGCAGACCGGTCGACCGGCAGTCGACCGGCTGCTGTGTCCAGACATGCACAGGCTGTGCATGTCTGTCGGTCGACCGACCTACATACCGGTCGACCGGAAAAGAGATGTTTTGCTCTCTGTATCTTTTCGGTCGACTGGGTCGGTCGACCGATAGAAGGAAACTGTGTCTCCTTTGTTGGATCGGTCGACTGGCAGTCGACCGAAGCTCCAACGGCTCTTTTGCCAGCAGGGACCCGGTCGACCGGCAGTCGACCGGTAGGCCTGCATCAGCCATAACGGCTCTTTCTTCTTTTGGAATTTCTGAAAATCTGTTTTTGGTTTTCTCTTTAACAGAGTTTTTAGGAGTTGTTGGGACTCTTTTTCTGATCAAATTAGCTGGAAAAATCAGAGTTTTAACCTATTCTCTCCCTATAAATAGTGGGGAATAGGCCTTAGTTATTTACCAGAAAAATACAAGTTTTCATAGTTTTCAAGAGAAAGAGAAAAATAGTTTAAAGCTTTCACTTCCATTCTTTCAAAATTGGTTTTTCAGTTGTTGTTTGATCTCTAATATCACTCTACAACTGAAGCTTTCCTCACCACACTTCATAGAGCCAAAAATTTCATATTCTTTCTATAGGTGAAGTTGTAAAAGAGTGAGAGTGTTTGTAAAAGAGTGTTGTGGTCTAGTTAAAGATCACTATTTGTAATTCTTGTTCTTGTGGAGACAAGCTCCTCGGTGGAGTTTCTTTGTAAGGTGAAGCTACGGGCTTGAGGTCTTTGGAGGCCTAACTTGTACGGGATCCTAAGGGGATAGTGGAAACCCTTCACGGAGGTGAAGGCGGGGACTAGAGCAACGGGCTCGAACCTCGAAACAAATCATCTTGTTTGCGATTGCCTTGGCGTTCTTCTTGCTTACTTTCTTGCTTTATATCACTTCCAATTTATTGCTTGAGAACTAACCTTTATTTGTGCAATCCTTATTTGTTTACTTTACTTGCTATTTTACTTGTGGAATCTTGTTGATATACTTGTTGTGTTACATTGTGAGCTTTTCATTTTCATCATCATACTTGGCATGATCAATCACACCTCAATACAACACGGTTGCATTGCGCACCTCTAACCCATTTAAGGGGAATTGGGAGGAAGGAGTTCAGAACCTCGCAAGGGGTATTCGGCTCTTAGTCGTGTTTTTGAGAGATTGTTGCATCACTCATTTCATAAGTTTAAAAAGATCATTAGATTAGCAATTACACCTATTCACCCCCCCTCTAGGTGTATTTCACGGCGGTGGGAGCCGACCCCCCCTCCTCCTTTCTCTTTCTTTTCTTTCTTTCTTTCTTCTTTTCTTTCCTTAAATCTTTTCATTTCATTCTCTTTCTTCCCTAAATAAAAAACACTTATCTCTCCTTTCCAAAAATACCCCCCACCATTCCCTCAAACTACTTCCCCATATTTACATCAATACCCTCCTCCTTTTAATTCCAAACAAATTCCAAAATACACCATATTTTCTTCTTTTTCCTACAATCTTCTCTCTCCTCTCTCATTCCCTCTCTAATAATTTTTATAAATATTTATAAGTTTATATTCTAATATATGTAATTACGGGCTAGTAGATTCTCGTGCGGGTCGCCGATTTTCTGGACTTTAACCGGTATTTTCGTCCCGGTTTCAGGCGAGTGCTATTTACTAAATTAAAAATAATTACCTTGGTATTTGCAACATGATATTGACATGTGGATACTTTAATATGCCTAATACTTGCTATTATAATTTTTAGTAAATAATTGCCTTGTTATATTTAATTCCGATAATTGTTATAATTAATTCCGATAATTACCATGCTATATTTAATCCCAACATTTGCCATGCTATATTTCGATAATTGTCATATTTAATTCTGATAATTGTCATGCTATATTTAATTCTAATAATTACCATGCTACATTAATTCCGATAATTTTCATGCTATATTTGACACCGGTATTTACCTTGCTATAGTTGACACCGATATTTGCCATGCTACACTTGACCCGTGACATCTGACTGTGGCACTTAGTATTTACACCGGTACTCGATATATGGACCCGGTATTCGAGATATGACATACTTGACACCCGTACCTGACACATGTTTATGATATGTTTTCATGCGGTACAAATACATGGACTTGACATCATGACTCTTGACTGGACATTACCACCCCTGATGCCTGATTATATGACATATCCATGACTATCACTTTTACGGGGACATGACATGATTATTATATTATTAATTGCCAGATATTTGGTACTCCTGAACTCCTGTACTCCTATATACTTGAACCCCTGAAATAGGGAGACTCTTGATATTACTCCTGATATTATACTCCTGTTGATCCCCGTAATAGGATAACCATGGATATTGTAAATTTGTGAATACCCTGTAAACATTATTATATGAAACTCTGTCATATTTAAATAACTTACACCGAGATGGGGGAAATTGATGGGTATCGATATAGCTTCTGTGTTTATGGTGGCCATAAATATGTTGTACAACTTCCTGTAGGATTCGACCTGGTAGGCCACCAGGCGCTTCCGAGGGGTGTACTGGCACCCCTGCCTGCCTGTCCGGGTGTGCTATAATCCCCTAGGTATATCCTGTAGGGAACGGTGACACTCTATTCCTGTTCGGGTGTATTATAAGACCTTCGGGCATATAGTAAATCCCGGTACCTAGCGGTACGTTCCGGCTCAGTACCGGATACTCCTGGACCGTTGTCCCGGGCATGCACGGGACCCATTCTAAACATGATTCGTCGTTCCCCATTAATTTCCAATAACTTGTCTCGCTTGATTTGTATGCAGAGGTATATGGCACCGGTCATATATCGAAACATACAAATTGAACGAGTCTTAATAATAATAACTTGATAATTGACTTATGGCTACATGATTTCTGTTACTTACCATTTAGTTATCACATGCTCGCTAATTTGATTACATGACCTGCTACTCTTGCTTTATTTCATGATTCGCTATTTATTACGATTATTCCATGTTTATTGATCTTGGTACATTATACTTGGCATGATGCACTTACTTTTATTTATACTAGCCACTTGGCTTCTTTATGCACTCGCTGGGTTGCCCACTAACAACCCTGGATTTGTATGTTCAGATTTGACAGGTTGGACCGAGGTGGATCCATCAGTTGAGGATCAGGCCTACCTTGAGGAGCAGGCAGATCAGCAGTAGTTTCATTCAGTCCTTTCGCTCACGAGATTCTCATTCTTCTAGCTCGTGAGTTTATCTTTTGTATCATGTACAATCTTACTTTTGTAATGCCTGGTGATGTATTATTATGTCACAATTGGTGATAACTAAGTACTTGTACTGTGTTGTATTGGAATGTATAATATCACGTATTTTCCGCACTCTGATTCCTGTATTGTGTTGTATTGATACTTAGCGTACATACGGGAGGGTTCCATCGCCCTACGTATGTACGTCGCAGTGGCGTCTCCGTACCCACCGGGATCGGGGCGCCACAGGTTGGTATCAGAGCCTAGGCCCTCACACCTTCAATACAGCCAGTCTGCAAATTAATGTTGTGTTAATTTGCGACTGAGTCACACGAGTCCTTATTATACATTCCAATTACAAGTACAAAGTTATCTATTCTTTCCTTGAAATCCATCCCTTGATTTCTGAAATCTCATGAAGTTCCTTATTTCATCACTTTTCAGTCGGCTCGAATATGGAAAGGCGGGGGACACGGAACGGTCCCAGTACTTCCCGTGAAAGTCCGAACGGGGAGAACGACATGATGAGGCTACTCCAGGGGATGATGGATAGCCAGCAGCAGCAGGTAGAGCTTCTGCGGCAAGGATTGCTGACTGCGCCTCGGGAGCAGAGGCCGGGTACTATTTCAGATTTTCAGAGATTGCAGCCAGCAGAATTTTCAGGAACAGAGAAGCCCTTGGATGCAGAGCAATGGTTGATAGATATGACCGATCTTTTGAAGGCGGCCAGAATTCCTGCTGATAACCAGGTGGAAGTGGCCAAGATCCAGCTGAAAGATGTGGCGAGGACTTGGTGGCTAGCCGAGGAGGCGAGGCTAGAGAAGCCTATCTCTTGGAACCAGTTTTCGAAAGGCTTCTATGAGAGATTTTTCCCTGCAACTGCTCAGAAGGAGATGGAGGAGCAGTTTATTAGGCTGCAGCAGTGGAATCGGTCAGTGGATGAATATGCTGCCGAATTTCTGAGACTTAGTCGATTTGCACCATATATGGTGGCCGACGAGGAGAAGAGGGCTAGCCGATTTCAGCAAGGACTGAGGGTGGATATTCAGATGTTGCTTATACCCCACCAGCTGAAGTCATACTCTCAAGTTCTTTCTATTGCTCGTGATGTGGAGCAAGGATTGGAGAAGAAGAGGAGAGTTGAGCTGCAGCAGAAACCTATGAAGCGCCAGTTCCAGCAGGTGCACAAGGGGAACCCAGTCAGATCCTTTGGTGCCCCAGCAGCCAAACGACCATTTCAGCCTCCTTCCCAGCAGCTCGTGTGTGGGTACTGCCAGAAACCCGGACACAATCAGCGGAACTGCCGTATGGCCAATGGACTGTGTTTGGCATGCGGATCCGGTAATCACTCGGTGGGAGAGTGTCCATTCAAGAAGAACTGGAATGCAGCTCCAGCTCCACCAGCACTTCCAGTACGAGCAGCACCTCCAGCACCTCCAGCTCGAGCAGCTCCCCCAGCACTTTCAGCACCACCGATGAGGAGGAATCCTGGACCTGCAGGCAGAGGAGCTCCACTTCCTCCCCAGCGTCGGATTCTGGGTCAGGCTCAGAGGGGACCCAGGACCGGAGTAGGCCGTGGGAGAGGCCAAGCTTTCAACTTGACAGCAGAGGAAGCTGAGGCATCTGGAGAAGTGGTGGCAGGTACCATTTTGGTCCACTCAGTTCCAGTCTTATCACTTTTTGACTCTGGTGCATCACATTGCTTCATATCCAGTAGATTTATTGCCTTGCACTCTATACCCCTAGTATGTTTGGGTAACCAATGGGAAATTAGTACGGGGAATGGGGTAGTCACTACTAACAAGATTTGCAAGGCGTGCATTGTGGAGTTATGTGGTAGGAAGTTAGAAGCCGACATGTTCGTACTAGACACTGGAGGGTACGATGTGATCCTAGGCATGACTTGGCTCAGCAAGTATCATGCGGTGATCGACTGTCGGAACAAGAAGGTGATCTTCAGGATTCCACACCAACCGGAGTTTCAGTTCTTTGTAGAACGCAAGCCTCTTCGGAAGATAGATCAACTGGATTGTGCCACTGCAGAAGACAAGAAGAAGACGGTGTCAGTGTGGAATGAATTCCTAGATGTCTTTGAGGAGATATCAGGACTCCCACCTGACAGAGTTGTGGAGTTCTCTATTGACCTTATTCCAGGAGCGACTCCCATCTCTAAAGCACCGTACCGGATGGCACCAACTGAATTAGCTATATTGAAGGAGCAACTGCAGGCGTATTCGAGCAAGGGTCTGATTAGACCGAGTACTTCACCTTGGGGAGCACCAGTATTGTTGGCAAACAAGAAGGATGGTGGCAAGAGATTATGCATTGATTACAGAGAGTTGAACAAAGTCACCATCAAGAACAAGTACCCTTTGCCGAGAATTGATGATCTATTTGATCAACTTCATGGAGCCCAAGTGTTCTCGAAGTTAGATTTGCAGTCAGGGTACCATCAGTTGAAGGTGAAGAAGGAAGACATCCAGAAGACGGCATTTAGGACTCGTTATGGTCATTATGAGTTCTTAGTTATGCCCTTTGGAGTTACAAATGCCCCAGCAGTCTTCATGGACTTGATGAATAGGATCTCTCTCCCTATCTGGACAAATTTGTATTGGTATTCATTGATGATATTTTGGTCTATTCTAAGAATAAAGAGGAGCATGCGGAGCATCTGAGGATTGTGCTACAGACTCTCCGACTGGAGCAGCTTCATGCCAAACTTAGCAAGTGTGAGTTCTGGCTGGAGAGTATAGCATTCTTGGGCCATATTGTTTCTAAGGAAGGAATCTCGGTGGATCCCAGCAAGATTCAGGCGGTGATGGATTGGCCGACTCCGAAGTCCGTGACAGAGATCAGGAGCTTCATCGGACTAGCTGGATATTATCGGAGGTTCGTGCAGGACTTCTCGAAGATTGCAGCTCCATTGACCAAGCTGACCAGGAAAGGAGAGAAGTACTTATGGACTGAGGAGTGTGCGTCTGCTTTTGAGGAGTTGAAGAACAAGTTGATTTCGGCTCCAATCTTGAAGACTCCTTCAGGGACAGGAGGTATGGTTGTGTATTGTGATGCCTCAGGGAAGGGCCTTGGATGCGTATTGATGCAGCATGGACATGTGGTGGCTTATGCATCCAGGCAGTTGAAGCCTCATGAGAAGAACTACCCAACGCATGATCTAGAGTTGGCAGCTGTGATCTTTGCGTTGAAGATATGGAGACATTACTTGCTTGGTGACCGAGTGTTGATTTACACTGATCATAAGAGCCTGAAGTACATCTTCACTCAGAAGGAGTTGAACATGAGGCAGAGGCGATGGCTTGAGTTGATGGCAGATTATGATATAGATCTGCAGTATCATCCTGGCAAGGTTAATGTTGTGCCAGATGCCCTGAGTAGAAGACCAGAAGCCAACATGGTTATGTTGCTCACTCAGCAAGAGGAGTTACTCAAAGAAATGAGGCGGCTAGATTTGATGGTGACCCGGAGGGCCAGTGGATCCGTACAGTTGATGGCATTTCAGATCCAGCCGACACTGATGGAAGAGATCAGAGAAGCTCAGAAAGAAGATCCCAGACTGTTGAAGTTCAGAAAGCAAGTGGAAGCGGGACTTAGATCAGATGTTTGCATACATCCTGATGGTGCACTCTATTTCAGGGATAGAATTTGTGTGCCTCATGGGGAGATTAGACAGAAGATATTGGCTGAGGCCCACAGCTCAGCTTACTCTATACACCCTGGAGGAACTAAGATGTATCAGGATCTGAAGCAACATTTCTGGTGGAATGCGATGAAGAGGGAGATCGCACAATTTGTGGCGAAGTGTCTAGTGTGTCAGCAAGTGAAGGCTGAACACCAGAGACCAGCTGGATTACTACAACCTTTGCCAATACCAGAATGGAAGTGGGAGCATGTTACTATGGATTTTGTCACCGCTCTACCCCGCAGTCCAAAGGGGAACAATGCAGTATGGGTAGTTGTTGACCGTCTCACTAAGTCAGCACATTTCATACCATTCAGAGTGGGGCAATCTACGGAGCTTCTGGCAGACAAGTACATGAGGGAGATTGTTCGACTGCATGGAGCTCCCGTGAGTATCGTGTCAGACAGGGACACGAGGTTCAGATCTCGCTTCTGGGAAAGCCTTCAAGAGAGTCTGGGGACCCGTCTGAAGTTCAGCACATCTTATCATCCAGAGACAGACGGACAGTCTGAACGGACCATTCAGATCCTAGAAGACATGTTGAGGGCTTGTATGATAGATTTCAAGGGATCGTGGGAAGACCATCTACATTTGGCAGAGTTTTCCTACAATAATAGCTATCAGGCGAGCATCAAGATGGCTCCATTCGAAGCCCTTTACGGCAGGAGATGCAGATCACCATTATGTTGGGATGAAGTTGGTGAGAGAAGGCATTTGGGACCTGATGTGATAGTACAAGCAGTGGACAAGATCAGGACCATCCAAGAGCACCTTCGGGCAGCACAAGACAGACAGAAGAGTTGGGCAGATTCCCAGAGAAGACCATTGGAGTTTCAGGCGGGAGAGCATGTGTTTCTGAAGATATCTCCGACCAAGGGAGTGATCAGATTTGGTGCACGTGGGAAGCTGAGTCCGAGATATATAGGCCCGTTTGAGATATTGGAGCGAGTTGGAGAAGTGGCCTACAGATTGGCACTGCCTCCATCACTGGAAGGAGTGCACAATGTGTTCCATGTGTCACAGCTGAGAAGATACATCAGGGATGAGAGCCATGTATTGGATTATTCAGAATTGGAGTTGCAGCCGGATTTGTCATATATTGAGCAACCAATGGCTATTGTGGACAGAAGTGTCAAGACCCTGAAGAACCGGACCATCCCATTGGTGCTTGTTTCATGGAACAGGCATAGTCCGGGAGAAGCGACTTGGGAGCGGGAAGATGTCATTCGTGACCGTTACCCACATCTGTTCGAATCTTGAGTGGTAATATTCCCTTGTACTTTCTCTCTTGTCTTATCATTATTTATTTCCATGTTCACCTCTTGCCTTATAGGAATTTCGAGGACGAAATTTTTGTTAGGTGGGTAGATTGTAGCACCCCGTACCCGAGATACGTACCCAGATACGAGTCCCAAAAATTTTTCGACTATATTGCTCAATTTCCTTCCTGTATGTGTTTTTGAGTTGTTATTACTTATGTTCTTGAGTATCGGATTTGGATTCTCAGACCGAGAGTAAGCCCTGACCCGGACCGGGAACCCAATACCAGCCAGTAGCCCGATTTGACTTTTTGGTAGTCCGATTTGACTGATTTTAGTTTCAGAGACTGTTTTCTAATATTTTAGATTTTTCATGATTTTCTGGAATTTTTTGAAATTTTTCTGCAAAATCTCCAAAACCGGTGTCTGTCGGTATCGCTGACCGATTCCCAGATTTTTAATTTTCAAATAGGTTTGAATTTTCAGAAACGGCTTTCACAATACTTCTTAGAATTTCATTTTCTATTTAAATACATTTTTTTGAGATTTTTCTAAATTTATCAAAATTTGACCGATTCTGGTGTCGGCCGGTATTGCCGGAAGATTCCAGGATTTTTAATTTGAAAACTACATAGAATTTCTCAAATCAGATTTCACTGTGTATCTTAGAATAATATTTTCTATTTTTGAGAATTTTTCGGTATGTTTCTGAAACAGTCAAATTTTCGCCTTATTTAAATAATAATATTTTTATCGGCGATTTCTTTTCTGGCTTTTCCGTCCTCTACTCTCCTACTTTATGCTACAAAAATTTTAATAAATAAAATAGATAATAATAAAAAATTTTAAATACTTTATTTCTTTTAATTTCTTATTTTTCTCAATTTTCTTACTTTTATTTCATTTTCTTTTATTATTATTAATTCCTCCCCCCTAATTACCGACTTTATCCACGACCACCGCCGCCCGCAGCCCCCCGACAGCCATGGGCTGCCGCAGCCCTACACCCCCCTACACCATTAATTCAACCCATTCCTCCCATCCTATTAAACTACTTCATCCTCCATTTTCAACATAAATCCAAAATCCAAAGAAAATCAACTTCATCTTCCTCCTCCAAACAACCCACTCACGCATCACTTCCACCGCCGCCTCCACCTTCACCACCACCGCCTCCGGCCACTTCTAAAACACCCAAACAACTCCCCAACAACTCCTCTTCACAACACCACCTCATTCCACCCAACAACACCCACCACCTCCAATTTCCAAAACCCACCTCCATTACCACAACTCCATCTCCAAAATTCTCCATCACCACCACCAAATTCTTCATTTTAATCAACCCAACAACATCTCCTCTTCCTTCTCTACCTCCCTACAACTTCCAACCATCACCACAACCACCACAACCACCACCACCACCATCTTCCACCACCTTCAAAACAACCCAACAACAACAACAACAACAACAAGCCACTCACCTCCTCCTCCCCCCAACCCCCGCGCGTGCGCGCCCCGCTCGCCGCCGCCGCCGCCGCCGCGCCGGCCGGCCACCGCCGGCGGTGGGAGCCGACCCCCCTCCTCCTTCTTCTCTTTTCTTTTCTTTCTTTCTTTCTTCTTTTCTTTCCTTAAATCTTTTCATTTCATTCTCTTTCTTCCCTAATATAAAAACACTTATCTCTCCTTTCCAAAAATACCCCCCACCATTCCCTCAAACTACTTCCCCATATTTACATCAATACCCTCCTCCTTTTAATTCCAAACAAATTCCAAAATACACCATATTTTCTTCTTTTCCTACAATCTTCTCTCTCCTCTCTCATTCCCTCTCTAATAATTTTTATAAATATTTATAAGTTTATATTCTAATATATGTAATTACGGGCTAGTAGATTCTCGTGCGGGTCGCCGATTTTCTAGACTTTAACCGGTATTTTCGTCCGGTTTCAGGCGAGTGCTATTTACTAAATTAAAAATAATTACCTTGGTATTTGCAACATGATATTGACATGTGGATACTTTAATATGCCTAATACTTGCTATTATAATTTTTAGTAAATAATTGCCTTGTTATATTTAATTCCGATAATTGTTATAATTAATTCCGATAATTACCATGCTATATTTAATCCCAACATTTGCCATGCTATATTTCGATAATTGTCATATTTAATTCTGATAATTGTCATGCTATATTTAATTCTAATAATTACCATGCTACATTAATTCGATAATTTTCATGCTATATTTGACACCGGTATTTACCTTGCTATAGTTGACACCGATATTTGCCATGCTACACTTGACCCGTGACATCTGACTGTGGCACTTAGTATTTACACCGGTACTCGATATATGGACCCGGTATTCGAGATATGACATACTTGACACCCGTACCTGACACATGGTTTATGATATGTTTTCATGCGGTACAAATACATGGACTTGACATCATGACTCTTGACTGGGCACTACCACCCCTGATGCCTGATTATATGACATATCCATGACTATCACTTTTTACGGGGACATGACATGATTATTATATTATTAATTGCCAGATATTTGGTACTCCTGAACTCCTGTACTCCTATATACTTGAACCCCTGAAATAGGGAGACTCTTGATATTACTCCTGATATTATACTCCTGTTGATCCCCGTAATAGGATAACCATGGATATTGTAAATTTGTGAATACCCTGTAAACATTATTATATGAAACTCTGTCATATTTAAATAACTTACACCGGGATGGGGGAAATTGATGGGTATCGATATAGCTTCTGTGTTTATGGTGGCCATAAATATGTTGTACAACTTCCTGTAGGATTCGACCTGGTAGGCCACCAGGCGCTTCCGAGGGGTGTACTGGCACCCCTACCCCCCTGCTTGCCTGTCCGGGTGTGCTATAATCCCCTAAGTATATCCTGTGGGGAACGGTGACACTCTATTCCTGTTCGGGTGTATTATAAGACCTTCGGGCATATAGTAAATCCCGGTACCTAGCGGTACGTTCCGGCTCAGTACCGGATACTCCTGGACCGTTGTCCCGGGCATGCACGGGACCCATTCTAAACATGGTTCGTCGTTCCCCATCAATTTCCAATAACTTGTCTCGCTTGATTTGTATGCAGAGGTATATGGCACCGGTCATATATCGAAACATACAATTGAACGAGTCTTAATAATAATAACTTGATAATTGACTTATGGCTACATGATTTCTGTTACTTACCATTTAGTTATCACATGCTCGCTAATTTGATTACATGACCTGCTACTCTTGCTTTATTTCATGATTCGCTATTTATTACGATTATTCCATGTTTATTGATCTTGGTACATTATACTTGGCATGATGCACTTACTTTTATTTATACTAGCCACTTGGCTTCTTTATGCACTCGCTGGGTTGCCCACTAACAACCTGGATTTGTATGTTCAGATTTGACAGGTTGGACCGAGGTGGATCCATCAGTTGAGGATCAGGCCTACCTTGAGGAGCAGGCAGATCAGCAGTAGTTTCATTCAGTCCTTTCCGCTCACGAGATTCTCATTCTTCTAGCTCGTGAGTTTATCTTTTGTATCATGTACAATCTTACTTTTGTAATACCTGGTGATGTATTATTATGTCACAATTGGTGATAACTAAGTACTTGTACTGTGTTGTATTGGAATGTATAATATCACGTATTTTCCGCACTCTGATTCCTGTATTGTGTTGTATTGATGCTTAGCGTACATACGGGAGGGTTCCATCGCCCTACGTATGTACGTCGCAGTGGCGTCTCCGTACCCACCGGGATCGGGGCGCCACATCTTTGGTCTCCCCTGCCCTCTTTTAACTTACCCTAAATTGATACGCTCTACTCGCCAGACTGGTGCATCTGTAAGTCTACGTCGCACATGACCAAACCATTTGTAGATCTACATATTTTAGAAACAAGATATATAAAAACATTATGCATTTTAAAAATCATTTACTCATGCTCTAATTGAAAGTCATTTGAATATCCACATGTGGCTCTGCCACTAAGTATGACAATCAATTAGTTTTGACTATAAACGATCTTTATTTCTTCATGAACTCTTTTGTTCTCTATAATTTAATATATTTAGTTTATTTTTACTTGTAATTTTGTCATTCAGCGTTGTACACTAGAGTGCAATTTTCAAGTAGTAGAGTCTTTGGTTTTACAAAACTAGAAAAGAAAAAAATGTCTGTTTGAATGAAATTATTCTGGATATGAGATATAGATGTAGTTGGCATTTTTCACTGTCTAATATTTCTTTTATTGTTCCTTAAAATATTTTACTTTATGGATAGAGTTTGCTCCAAATATGAATAAACTGACGTCCAAGCCCAAGTTCAAAGATTATGAGAAGACACTGTTCGAATACATAATCTTTAATCATGTTAGAGTTCCATCTGGTTTTATTACCCAAATAAGCTACAAATATATTTTTTCTGAACCATACAACTGTTTATACTAAACTAATTTTTCCAGGTATGGGCATGAACTTCCCAAATTTAAATGTTTTTGAAGAAGCTCATTAGTGATCGTCTCAGTTGGTCTTTCGTCTTTGAGAGTTTTTCTTTTGAGCAACTGATAGACGAGGGGTTACACGTGAAAATTTTATCCATGGAAGGTCCTGAAGCAGTGGTTGGTTCAGGTCGTCGACAACACCTTTTCATGGAAGGGACCATGGAGGCCGCTCGCTCAGTGCGGCAAGCCAGAGAGGCAGTGGCAGTTGGCCGCAGCACTTGGGGCCGCACTCCTCCATGTCTAGGACTACTAGTAGTTTGCTTTGTGCCCACCACTAACCCAATTAGGTGGCTGATTGAATCTGGGAGCTTTGCTTGTTATTTCGGGCCATGTTGGTGGATGGATTTAGTTTGTTTCCTCCTAACTTCAATTTTGCAAACAAAGTGGCATGTATAGCATGTGCAAATGTGCTTTGTCCACGCAGAGATCGATCCATGTTTGTCCTTTGTTTTGCAGTTCCATGTTAAAGCTGCAAGTATTTGGAGTGTCTCACATACATCAGAGAAAAATTAAGGATCAGGTGGAGGTGTTATAAGCTTCAGAAATCAAGCATGGACATGTACAGTTTTGTGCATGTTAATTAGTTGACTAATAAGTGTTATTAGCCGACTAGGCTCTAGGCAAATTGACTAATACTTAGGTGTAGTCGACAAAACCTGACAACAGTAAGTTAAGTTCTCAGATTGTGTTACAGTAGTCGGCTATATATTTTGTATAGTCAACTAATACTTGGTATTAGTCAACTATACTTGGCTCTAGTTGACTCGACAAAACCTGACAACAGTAAGTTAAGTTCTCAGATTGTGTTACAGTAATCGGCTATATATTTTGTATAGTCAACTAATACTTGGTATTAGTCAACTAATACTTGGCTCTAGTTGACTAATGTCGGGTTCTGACAGTTTTCTAATACGTTTCTGTTTCAAGTTTGGATTGGATTTGGGTTTTCTTCTTTCTCTGAGGTGGTGCTGATTGGATTATTAAAGTTTGAGTTGGACTAGGATCATCCTAGGTCCTATATAAATCCCTTAGGGTTGATCTTTCAAAGATGTGTCAAGAATTCAAGAAAAATTCAGTTTTTTACCATTCAGAGTTGTAAGAGAGATAATTCTTTTAACTCTTGTATTTCTTCTCTGTTTTCAATAAATATTTCTCCTCTCTTTCCCGTGGACGTAGGCACATTGTCGAATCATATGAAGTACGGTGTTTCTTAGTTTCTTGTGGTGATTAGTTTCTTTTTCTTGCTAGTGGTAGTTCCGTTCTAAGCTTTTTGTTGTAAAGCCATTAATTCAGTGTTTCTCTGTTGTTTGATTATTAATAGATCACAGCAATTGGTATCAGAAGAATGACTAGCAAGATGATCACGATAACCAAGTTCGATGTGGAGAAATTTGACAGAAAGTCTAACTTTCTGTTGTGAAAAATGCGAGAAAATCATTGCTCATGAAGGAGGGCACACACAAGGCCCTTTTGGTATGGAGAAGAAGTCATCGAAGATGGAGGATGATGAGTGAAATGACATCGACTTTCACGCAAATGCGAGAATCATACTGTACCTATCAGACGAGGTCCTCTACAACATGATGCACGAGAAGACAACTACTGGTCTTTGGTATAGAGTGGAGAACCTTTATATGACGAAGAGTTTGTCGAACAAGCTCTTCATGAAGAAGAAGTTATACAGCCATCGGATGAAGGAAGGTGCGCCTATTTTACAACATCTCAATACTTTTAATAGAATTTTAAGCGACTTGTTGGCTCTAGAGGTTAATTTAGAGAAGAAGAAGACAAAACTCTTCTGTTACTCTCTTATCTTCTATTAAGTACTGACCACTTGGCGACCACATCATGTATGGTAAGGAGATCATAAAGTTAGAAGATGACAGACAGATGCTCCAAAACAACATGCTGATAAAGAGGACAGATTCTACGGAGGAGACCTCAGGATTAGTTGTCAAGGGCCAGAGGAGAAGATCAAAGAGTAATGGTGCCAAAGGAATCTAGAGGCTTCTAGAAGTTTCTCTTGCTGCATTGCAAGAAGTCAGGGCACATCAAGAAAACTTGTATGAAATACAAGGAGATGCTGCAAAGGAAAGGCGGCAAGGATTCTAATGGGGTTAGTACCAGTGAAAAGTCAGATCAAAACAGGGTTATTAAATAAGTTGATGAGGATCCATGTGATGTCTTAATGGCTGAGTCAGGAAAAGGTAAATACTCAGATGTCTGGTTACTTGACTTGGGGTGCACATATCACATGTGCTCAAAAGAGAGTGGTTCAATACTTACAAACCTTATAATGGAGGCTCTATCATGATGAGACCGTATGCAAGACTGTAGGCTTCAGCAACATTCGTGTGAGGATGTTTGATGGAGAGGGTCGAACCCTTATGAACATTCAACATGTTCTGAATTTAAAGAAAAAATCTTCTCTCGTTGGGAGCTTTGGAAGCTGAGGATACAAATTTTCAGGTGCAGATAGAGGAATCAAATTACCAAAGGCTCCATGATGATTCTCAAAGGAGAACGGACAGCAAACTTGTACAAGTTGATAGGAACATTATTGTTGGTGATGCTTCAGCAGCAACGGATAAGGAGTATACTACAAGACTTTGACACATGCGTCTTAGACACATGAGCGAGCGAAGTCTTCAAGCCCTACACAAAAGAAGAGCTCTATCAGGTATTACACATTGCAAACTTGATCTTTATAAATTTTACATTATGGGTAGGCAACGTAGAGTAGCTTTCTCTATATCACAGCGCAAGACAAAGAGCTTGCTAGATCTCATACACACGGATGTATATCCAGTAGCATCTATTGGTGATGCTAGGTACTATGTTACTTTCATAGATGATTTTTATAGAAAGTGTGGGTATACTATTGAAGCAGAAATTAGAAGTATTTTAGAAGTTCAAGGAGTGAAAATTATGATGGAAATTCAGACGACGCGAAAGGTGAAAGTCTTGCAGTCCGATAATGGAGGCGAGTATACCTCCAAAAAATTCAAAGATTAATTAGTAAGCAAGGGTATCGAACACAGTTAAGTATTTCAGAGCGACCAGAACAGAACAGAGTAGTAGAGCGCATAAATCGAACACTTACAGAGCGTGTCCGCAGTATCAGATTACAGGCTGACAAGTCAGAAGAATTTTGGGCAGAGGCAGTGAATCATGTAAGTCATCTAGTAAACAGGTCAACATCAACAGCTATTGATCTTCAGATCCTAGAGGAGATATAGTGAGGAGAGTCTATGAACTATTCAACCTTATGGATTTTCAGTTGCCTAGCGTATAGTTTAGTTGATACTCAGAAAAAAGAACAAACAGAGTCCAAGTCTAAGAAGTGAATCTTCATCGGATTCACCAAAGAAGTCAAGAATTTCATACTTGGGATCTCGAGACAAGGAGCGCTTTTACCAGTAGAGATACGGTCTTTGATAAAGAATCAATGTTACAAGAAAAGTCAGAGATGGAGGATAAAGCTCAAGATGGAGGTTCAGACAGTTCGGTAGATACTAAAAGAAAAGGGAGTTGAGTTCTCAGAGAGTCCTAAAAGGCCTGAAGGGTTAGAAAAGAACTCCTCAGAATCAGATGCAATGAGGAGACTACTCAAGAGCAACCTAGACCGTTAAGGTGTCTGTCAGAGTTACGGTACCACAACAAGGTATGACTAGGAAGATGATCATATCTCATTCGCACTAGTAACAGAAACAGGTGATCCTAGTAGTTACAGGGAGGCGATTGAGGCAGATGATCACGACAGTGAATGATAGCCATGGAGCAGGAGATTGAGTCTTTGGATAGAAATCAAATATGGACATTAGTCAATCTTTCAGAGGACTCCAAAGCAATAAGTTGCAGATGGGTCTTCGCAAGAAGGACAATGAGCAGTACAAGGTAAGGTTAGTTGCCAAAAGATATGCTCAGAAGGAGGGTATTGACTATAATGATATCTTCTCTCCTGTAGTCAAGCATACATCTATTCAGATGTATTGGCGATAATTGTTCAGTTTGATCTAGAGTTCGAACAGATGGATATCAAAACAGCATTTCTGCACGGTGAGCTAGAGGAAAAGATATACATAAAATAGCCTGAAAGTTATATTCAAGAAGGTCAAGAAAATAAGGTGTGGCTTCTAAATAAGTCCCTCTATAGACTTAAGCAGTCTCTCAGATAATGGTACAAACGGTTTGACTCTTTAGGATCAAGGCTAGATACAACCAATATGAGTATGATAGTTATGTCTATTTTAAGCAGAGTGATGATCCGACATATTTGCTGCTATATATGGATGATAGATATGTTGATTACTGCGACAAATAAGAAACATGTTCAAAAGTTTAAAGCTTAACTCAAAAAGAAATTTGACATGAAGGATTTGGAAGAAGCTAAGAAGATCTTAGGTATGGAGATCACTTGAAACAGAAATTCAGGTAGACTTTGGCTATCCCAAAATAACTATGTTCTCAGGGTGTTGGAGAGATTCTACATAGTAAAAGCAAGACCAGTCATCATTCTTTTGGCAGGTCACTTCAAATTATCCTCAAAGCAGTGTCCACAATCACCGAAAGAGGAGGAGATGTCTCGAGTACCATATGCTAGTGCGGTGGGATCACTCATGCATACTATAGTCTGCACTAGACCTCACTTAGCCTATGCAGTTAGTACAATAAGTTATTCATGTCAAATCTCGGAAAGCAATATATGGAAGCAGTGAATTGGGTGCTACGATAACTGCAAGAGACTGTGAGACTAGGCTTGGTGTTTCAGATATTGAAAACGGGAAAGCTTAGGGTACTACTAGACTATGTTGATGCAGATTATGCAGGAGATATTGATCAGCGAAGATCTACGATGGGCTATGTGTTCACAGTAGCTGAGTGTATCATTAGTTGGAATGCAGAGTTGCAAGATACAGTTGCTCTTTTAACGACAGAGGTGGAGTGTATGGCTGCAGTTGAGGCATCAAAGAAAGCTTTGTGGTTGAGAAGATTAGATGAGATGTTCAGTATCATATAGAATTCAGTTCGGGTTCAATGCGATAGTCAGAAAGCGATTCATCTCGCTAAGGATCACAGGTATCACAAGCAGACGAAACACATTGATGTGAGGTATCACAAGATCGATTTGGTAAAAATCAGCATGAAGAAGAATCCAGCTGATTGATGACGAAGACAATCCTGAAAGAAAAAGTTCAGAGCATTTCTGAACTTCATCAAGGTTCTCCAAAGATAAAGTGGAGAACGGGCTCTTAGAAGGGAGCCATGTGAAGTCACAAAAGGGGAAGAAAGCAAGGCTAATGAAGCGGAGGCCAATTTCTATGAAGGGACTCAATGAACATGAGTCACGATGGAGATTTTTAGTATTTGGAGTGTCTCATATTCATTGGAGAAGAATCTAGGATCAGGTGGAGTGTTACAAGCTTCAGAAATCAAGCAGAGACATGTACAGAATCTGCATATGTTGATTAGCTGACTAATACGTGTTATTAGTCGACTAGGCTTTAAGCTAGTTAACTAATACTTGGGTGTAGTCGACTTGGCCTCGCAACAATAAGTTAGGTTTTCAGATTGTGTTACAGTAGTCGACTAGATATTTTGTATAATCGACTAACATCATTAGTCGACTAATATTTGGCCCTATTCGACTAATGTCAGGTTCTAGCAGTTCCTAATACGGTGCTATTTTCAGTTTGAATTAGATTCGGATTTCATTCTTTCTCTGAGGCAGTGCTGATTGGATTGTTGAAGTTTGAGTTGGACTAGAATCATTCTAGGTCCTATATAAACCCTTAGATTGGCCTTTAAAGGTGTGTCAAGAATTTAAGAGAAATTCAAATTTTCACCATTGAGAGTTGTAAAAGAGATAATTCTTGTAGCTCTTTTATTTTCTTCTTGTATAATTCTTATAACTCACGTTAAATCTGGTGTTTCTTAGTTTCTTATGGTGCTTAATTTTTTTTTTGTTGCTAGTGATTAATCCGCTCTAAAGTTTCTGTTGTAAAGCCGTTAATTCGGTGTTTCACTGTTGTTTGATCAGATCACAACAAAAGCTGCCTTTTTCTTTTGTTTGGTTGTCTTGAAGCGGTCCATGATCCCTGCTTGTAGACTTAGCCGTCTCAAAATTACCAGCCAAAGTTTTGATTTGGGTTTGACAAAAATTAGGAACTTGATTTGGGTTTAACAAAAATTAGGAACTTGTTTAGATCTTGCTTGAACTCTGCTCCTTAACATAAAGGGATTAGATCTTGCTTAAGTACCTATTGTTAATTTTCTTGCGGTTTTCTAACAAAAGACTCTAGAAATTAACCGAATCTAACAAAAGAGGTGAGACATAATCCAATTCTTGTACTAGAATTGCCTTGAATGTTTATTTTGTCGCATACCGTGTAGGAACCAATTCAGCTGACCCTCCCGCCCTGATCGGCACCGCCACGGCCACCGCCGGCCTGGCCCGCCTCTACGGCGGCCCAAGAACCCCACCGTCTACGTCATCTCCATCTCCCTCTCCGCCTTCCGCGTCAACCTCCCCTTGCTCGACCTGGAGCTCAGCCTCACCGTCCACGTCACCAACCCCAACCTCGTCCCCGTCACCTCCGCCGCTGTCACCGTCTCCTCTCCTACCGCGGGGCCTACCTCGGTTCCGCCCGCCTCCGGGCTGGGGCCCAGCCCGCCATGTCCTGCCAGGTCGTCCACCTCCCGGCCCGCCTCTACGGCCTGCTGATGGCCCAGCACGCCGGGCCCATCCACGCGAACGTGTAGCGTGAGTTTAGTGTTGATGAGCCCGTCCATTTTGCACTTGCTCAATCAAAAAACATTTAAAACAAAAAAATTTTTAATTTTTAGTTACTTAAGCTGTATGAGAGGGAAGCGTGGAATGAGTTGAGGGCTTCTCCTTCGATGGCTCGTATGGCTTGTTCTCTCGAAACCCTTCGAGAAATGCGTCCATTGGCACAGATCGCAGCGACTCAATAATACCCTTTGCCGGGCACATCAGGATCGGACCTCAATGGAGTCTCGCCGCTGGGCTCGTCGTCCTGATTTCACATCATGTAGAGAGCAAGTTCAGATTTATGGCATTTTTACACCATGTATGATAGATGGATTTGACCTTGAAGAGCGATCTCCGGCAGCTACCGTGTATGAACTCTGGAAGGTGTTTTCAGCATGTTGGTTGATATCTGAGGCCTGTGGCTTGTATGATCCTCCCGCAGCTGCCGCAGTGCCGCGGTGTGGGCTTCTATTGCCGCCAACGCTCCTTTCGTTGTCTCCCTCTCGAGTTCCAGAACACCTGAAAAGGGGAAAGGAATAGAGCCTACTCTTTGTGACAACAATGACAATGGGCTTAAACTGTAATCAGAAAGCAGGGCTCGGTTAAACTTTGCATCAGAAATGAAAAAGCTGTGTGCAAAAGATGAAATCTGCAGTGGAATTCTGCTCAGTTCTCCAAATAATTCAGAAATTCAATCTCTTCATCTAAGTGAATAACAGTTGGAATCTGAAATGTCTCAAATTTCAAATGTTGCTTGGATATTATAATTGCTGTTTGAGAATAGTAAGAAAATGAACATGGTGAAAACTGTGAAAATTTATACGGAAAGGGGGAAACTCTGGGCTTGTTTAGTAATGCTCTCTATTCCGAGAAGTGGAAGGCTGAAAGCCTTTTAGATGATTTCTTGAACATAGGGCACAGTTTAACCTTATAATCTAAACATTAAGATCGAAAAGGTTCAATGTAGCAGTTCTAGGAGAAAATTGGGAAGTTAAATCAGATAGCCTCAGTGTATTTACCATTAGAACTGATATTAGAAAATTGACAAAGTGTTGCAAGTTTGCACTGAATAAAGCTGGCTAAGCAAGATTAGTTTGAAGAAATAATGGTCCAGTTGCCAATTTGTGTTAGTTGTAACCCTGCTACTGGATTGGTGAATAACTCTCCCTTTTTGAGTGGTGGTGGATAACTCTCTTGCTCAGCATTTCCTGAAACTTGTTAAGAAGATTCTGAAGAATCCTTATAGTATCAAAGGTTTTCCTCATACATTTTGTAAAGCGCTAAGTTTGCTTAACATACTTTCCTTCCCAAATTTTAAAAAACTTGCCTGATATACATTCTTAACCAACAACCAATCAGCTTAACATTGTGTAAAAAAAATTACCTGATCACTTAAAACATGCTTGGAAGAGGACACCCATGACTAAGTACGTTCGTCTCTCAAAAAAGAGAAATAATACCCTATTCATCAAATTGTGTATTGCTCCTCTTTTGTGCAAATGGACTGGAAAACAAATAGTATCATTGTATCATGACCAGTAGGGATCATGTTCAAATTTCCAAACCTATTCATTAGGATGATGCAGCTTCAGAAATATGAAACATAGGTATTTTTTCCGGGGTTTCTACTGAAGAATCCTTACATGTTAAATGACATCTCATTCTTTCTTTCTTCTGCAAGGGCTTCTCTTTTTGGAGTCATATAGTGCAGGTTGTTCTGTGGATTTCATTCTCTTTACACTTTTGGAATCATACACTATGGACTGTGTTGCAAAGCTATTGTTCCACTCTGATACAGGGATTATTGATTGGTGATTACTATGTTTTGGAGGCATTATTTCCTTCAGTTAATGCTTAACTGGAAATGGCTTGTTGTTATCAACATTTCATTAACTTAACAAAATAAGTTATTACTTCCACCTGGTTTTGTTAACTAAATAAATAACATCACACCAGAAGAACCTAAGCTACATTAAGATTGATGAGGACGTCGTACATCGTACAGTTTGATCTGATCTACACTAGAAGAGAGCGTGTTGCACTCCTTTGGTCCTATTTGCTTCGATTTAGTTTATTCTAAATTTAGTTATTTTTTTATTTTATTTTTAGTACCACATCGGTTGTGTTGGAAAATAGAATTTTTAAAGCCTATAAATAAGCCTTAAGACTTCTCTTATTGATATTAGTGATTGAAATTGAAATTTTTAATTAAAATTCTTAAAATTGTGATCTTTAATTTGTATAAGGGGTGAGAAGCCCGGATTGTGCGCAAGGGATGTGAAGCCCAAAACCTATCCAAATTCTTATTTCTTTTCTCAAAACATGATTTTCTCATTCTTTTTCTCAAAATACTAATTTTTTCTTTTATTTGGATTGAAGGTGATTGCGATTCACTCATATTATATTAGTTTTGGTATCAAAGTTTTGATCCCTTCAAATTTTTCATCTCTGTTCTCCCAAAATCCTAAATCAAAACCTAGATCTATTCTAAAATAGTCCAAAACCCTAGCTCTCTGACGGGGGAATTGAATGGCTCAGATTTAGTAAGATTTAAGATTTTATTTAAATTTAGATTTAAATAGATTTGGTTGAGATTTAGAATTAATTTGTATTAGATTTTGTTACATTTGATGTTATCAATAGTTACATGTATGATGCACGTAATATAGGCTATATATAGTCAGGTATTGAACTTTGAAAATGATGATGATTTGATTAAAAATTTATTTTCATGTGAAATTTTGTGTTGTTTTGGTTTAATATCGATGATATAATCGAATCAGGCGGTGAAGTCAAGATTTGGGTTACGATTCATGATCTTTCTTGTTCTTCTCCAAATCCTTATTCTTCTTCAACCACCAAAATCCCTACAACAAACCCTCATTCTCACTCCCGTCCCACATCAATTTTGGTATCAAAACGAAAATCCTACTCGTTTCTTCCTTCACAAAAAAATCTTCCCTCTAAAAAACCTTAGTTCTGCTCTTCTCCGTCATCTTCTGCTTCAATTTTATTTAAAAAATAAAAAAAAGGAAAAGAGAAAGAAAGAAGAAGAAAGAAAAATCAAAAATAAAAAATGAGAAAAAAATAAAATAATAAAATAAGAAAAAAATAAAATAATAAAATAAAAAATACATTGTTCATTGTCTTTGTCCCAACTCATATCTACAAACCTTAATCCAGCCGCACAATCCCGCCACCTTCTCCGCCCTCACCGCCGTAAGATCCCACCTCAGGACTAATCGAAACCTTCGCCGCTATGTGACGACGTCTCCATCACTCAACAACAACTACCTCCTCTCCATCTCCCTCATCGTTGTCTCCTTCGTCTTCTCCAATCATCACCGATCTCGCCATTGAGATTTCCTCACCAACAGCTCCAAATCCTCATCGCAAACACAAGCGCCGCCTCCTCATCCTCGTGTTGACATCACCTTCTGCAATCACCCAAACCCTCACTAATGAGAACTACATCAGATTTTGCCAACGAGATCCCCATTTGACATCGTCCCAGATCCACCCCACCACGACCTCGACTGAAGCATCAGGGCTTGCTGCCGACCGCCTATCTTCATTGCCAGAGCTCCGCCGCCTCACAAAAAAATCTTGTTGGTGCCTCGTCGTCACCGCCATGCCTCCGTCAATGCCTCACAATCATAGCCTCACTGCCGCCCCTCGCCACCAGTGATCCGCCGCCACTGTCAGATATCTGCCACCATCGTTAAGATCAAATTACGTTCATATCTTATCAGATCTAACCAAATGGTTGAGATCCAATACGAGTTGGGCTCAGATTTCACCCAATAACTCAATTCAAATTAGTTGGGTCAAAGCGAGTCAGATTCACTCGATAACAGACTCGACCTGAGCCGCGGAGCCGACCGGAGCTGGCCTCGAGCCGCGAAGCCAGATCCGAGCCGACACAAAGTCAGCTCAGCCAAGCCGAGCCAACCATATCTGGCTCAAGTCGTAGCCCAACTGGGTCGCACTGTTCATCGGCTCAGTCGCGGCTCGTCTCTGAGATGACTCAATCCAACAGTAGCGCACATCAGTCCAGAGGTCATTTCTCACCCGTTCGGAGTTCCTTTCGATCTCTATTTGATGTGTTGGGTCTGTAACTGATTCTCGGATACAGTGGAATGATTTCACATTATTGGGTCAGCAGATCTGACCTCCACGAGCCCCTGTTTGGTGTTGGTATTGTTCGTGCAGTAGAAGAGGAGTGTTTCGGGCATGGTTAAAAGTCGCGATGTCGACTGCCGACTCAGCGGGCACTGAGACGCATCAGTCGCAGTGTCTCGAATCGGTCTCAGGCAATACGCGTAAAATGTTGCATAAAAAACTTTAAAAATTCGGAAAAATCACGACAAATCATTAAAAAAATATAAACATCAGTTTTTATGTATCACATATCGAAAACAAGTTTGTTTTGAGGGGTAATTGAAAAAATATGATGATTTGGGGGTATATTTAAGAAATATGGTGATTGGGAATTAATTCTGATTTTCTTTCATTAATCTAAAATTAAATAGATAGGACTTTCCATAATCTATATATAATGAAAGAAAAACTATAGCTTCCTTTCAAAAATTTGCTACACGAATATTTAACTAATTTACTATAACAAGGCCTGACCCACTAATAAAAGAACAGGATTAGGTTACAAGAAGTATAATTTCAAAATAAGAGGACAGTCTTTGCTAAAAGAAAAACAACATAGTATTATTATCAAAATCAAAACAATAATATCAACCATGAGCCAACTTTAAAAGTTTGAAGGGCAACTGCAAGAATATCGACTAACATCTTTTTTTTTTGCTCAAAAAAGAAAAAAAGTGAGCAAGTTACCTGCTATAAGTTGATGAATTTGAGAAAAAAGAGAAGAAAAATTATTACAGAAAATAGAAGAAAGAGAAGAAATTAAGAGGGTAACGTGAGGATTAACAAAGTACAAGTTATGATCTTTTATATAAAGAGAGGATAAGAGGAAGAGATAAAAGAAGAGAACCTTCATTAGTTTGCTGATAGAGTTTTTCGGAGATTTTTGGCTATTTCTCGTTATATTTATAGAGTTTGTTGAGCTTAACATGATGTGGTCTTGTAGACTCTTTCAATTGTTCATATTGCAACATTGCTTGATCGTAATCAAATAAATCAACTTCATTTGTTTATTATATTTCTGATTTATTTTGAAGTTTTAGTTTGTATAGAACTCGTTTATTCTATAGGTTGTGGTGATCTTGGTTTCTATTTTGTTCAGTCTGGTAATTGGTTCATTAGATACTGTCAGAACATGCTCGACTTTGGCTCGTCGGAGCACGCGCATGCGATGATGGCGATAGGAAGTAGTCTGTGTCGAAGAGGTCAGTGTTGTCGAGGTCCATTGGGTTCGGGTCATCGGCGAGATCAAGATCTAATCTTGAGACGACAGCAACTTGTGATGGCTGCCGACGGCGATTGATTGGAGGCACAGCGACAACGAAGAGAGAGAGGGAGTGGGCGTTGCTGGGAAGAACTGGTGGCGGCGGTAGAAATCTAAGGTTAGGGTTTGAAGTGAAAAGAGAGGAACGAGATGAACAGTAACTTGGATTTTTGTCTTTTTCTTTTTTTCTTCTTTTAGCAAGCTATGGTTTGATAACGAGTTAGGGTTTTGAAAAGAGAGAGTGATGTGGGACAAAAGGAGAAATTAGAGTTTGTTGTAGGGATTTTGATGGATTTGGAGAAGAATAAGGATTTAGAGAAGAACAAGAGAGGAAGAAAAGAGTATGATCACGGATCGCAACCCAGATCTTGGCTTCATTGCCTGAATCGATTCAATCATCAAAATTAAATCAAAACGACACACAATTTCACATAAAAACAAAATTTTAATCAAATCACCATCATTTTTAAAGTTCAATACCTAATTATATATAGCCTACAATACGTGCATCTACGTGCAATTACTGATAACATCAAATCTAATTAAGTCTAATTCAAATTAATTCTGAATCTCAATCCAATCTACTCAAATTTAAATTTAAATAAAATCTTAAATCATACTAAATTTGAGTCGTTCGATTCCCCATCATTCTCATTTCTTCCCGGCTTGAAAACATTCATCTCCGATAAATGTAGTTATAAGTAGTTAAGGCAAGCACAACTGGGTTGAACCACATCATGAATCATCAATCAAGCTAAGGTGGCAGTGAGAGAATCAGAACTGATATGTCATGGCTAAACCAACATGGTGGAAGTGAAACTGGCTTCCGTGACAAACTGATTGCAGTCGATTGTAACTCGAACAAGATATGTGCAACATAACAAAGAAACTCAACTCCGTTGAAAACTAACTCACATACCAAGACACCAATCTTTTGTCAACATGTCTCTTGTAGATAGATCTGTAAAGGGTCATACATGTCAGGCGACTTCAGAAATAAGAAAAATCTCATAAATGGCGAAAATGACAATAGCTCTATTGTAGGCTCTGCTGGAAGAACTACAGGAGTCTCAATAAGAGGCTCTTCCACTTCTGCTTCTGGTTCTTCAATAACTTTTGATTTTAACGCTGGTTCTGACTCGTCAACAACTTCTGTCTGGATAAAGACTGGAGGCTCTGAATTTGTATCTACCTTTACCGTCATGCATTCTAGAATCTTCCCAATGCCATTTAAGATCTTCTACATTCAGTGACTACATCGCTGAATTGTGGCCTCTCGAGTTTGGGCTCATGCTTAACAATAGGCCCTTTGCAATCTGCCTCAGATGTATAAAGGAAGTGTAAAGCATACCAAGTACGAAGATCTTATAAGATAAACCAATATCGACAGAATATATGATTATCTTTCCTCCACCAGTAGTTTTCTCCATCCAGCCTCATTTAGGCATAGTGGCACTTCTGCTCAAATGTCAGGGAGAAATAACTAAAAAAAATTTTAAGATGATTTTCTCACTTCTCATATCCATAACGATCATAAGAACCCCGAAAATACGAAATAACCACATACATATCCCGTTTAACTTTATGTCATTACCATCAATATATATATATATATATTTCACAAAAATAAAATCTCATGAATAAACTTTCAATGCATAAAGATCAAAAGTTATCCAAGTATCTCAACGGCTTGAACTGAGCTCAAATCGGGCTGAAAAAGGGACCCGAACCATGGTTCATATCCGACTCAATGGGTGGCGAGACAAGTCAAGACCCGATTCAACAGATCCATCTCACTTCGATCGACTCGGAGCTAACTCAGAGTCGACTCGGCCGAGTTGCAATGCAACTCGGATTAACTCGGTCAAGTCGCCAGAGTCATGCTGAGTCGGACCCAATTCATCCCCAATCCAGAGCGAAAAAAGCCAAAAGCCCCCCAACACAAACCTGGATCTCGTCGATGTCGCACTCGTCGACGTTCGCCCGCCCTCGTTCATCGTTCACATGTTTCTCTCCCTCCCTCTGATCT